>CM037878.1:161338117-161408117 GCA_021292165.1 Shinisaurus crocodilurus | reverse complement strand
TCCTTTTAAAAAAACTTCTTTGCTTAACACTGCAAACAAGCAGACTCAGATATGGTGTCCCTAAGTCAAGATGAGGACCCCAGAGTGTGTAATAAGAAATACTCCAAAGATACCTGAACAAATTATACAGATTTGAGGCAGAGAAGCTCGTTTATACTGGACAGTACAGAGGAGCCAAACAACTTTCTGCTCTGAAAACATTACCTGAAAAAAACAGCTCAGGGTTCCTGTATATCCAGTGAACTCATGAATACTATTTCGGTTTGTCTCCCTCTCCTATGATAATAGAACTACTTGGTGTGTGTGTGTGTGTGTGTGTGTGTGTATGTGTGTGTGTTTTAAAATCTTCTTTCCTATTCACGATTTCAAATGTGATAAATCAGGTTTTAGTTCTGCCTTACAATGGTCTGATTTAGATTTCCTAGTCAATCTATTCAACAGCGAAACAAAGACGGTCTTTGGAGGATACCTTACACTTCACCTGGCCTAGGCAGGTAAGGGCAATTGAGATTAAAATCTTGTAAGTAACTCAACAAGAAATAGAGGATTTTCTCTTTTCCCTGCTTCAGGCTTTTATTTAAACTCTTTGTTCCAAAATGAACAGAGTGGTAAATCGGATTCTAAATGTACAGATAAAGTTTAGACGTCTAATTTTAAATTAGAGCACACCAGCAAACTCATTTATACACGTCAAATGTTAAAACCAATACTTAAAAGCTTCCCCCCCAAACCCTTATATTACAGAAAGCAAAATAATAATAATAAAAAATAAACTAAATACAGGTTAGCCAACTTGATTCACAAACATTAATTCAAATATACACATTACAAAAGTAAAGGAAAATTGGTGTGATGGAGGAGTTAGTTTGCACCCCTCCAAAATCATTCTCTGCAACTGAATGTGTGTGTGTGTGTGTATCCCACCCACCCCAAGTCGGGGGTGACTGCAAGGGAATATTCGAGATTTTGCTAGGAGAAGAGATTAGAAAGGAGTTGGGGAAATAAGCATCTTCTCTCATAACACAGCGGTTTGGAACTCACCTACATCATATTAAATCATCCCTCAGACAAGAAGTCTGATTATTATTTTTTTAATCAAACCGCGTCCAGTAAAGAGATTCTCAATCCTCTGAATGAGCATTAAAAGGTGTGTATGTGACATATTTTTATTCCGGTACTTGGATACACACGTTGGCTTGGAAGCAAGTCCCATTTGATGACAAGGAGACCTATTACCAAGGCAATGTGTGCTTAGGATCACAGCCAAAAAAAAAAAAAAAAAGGTGACTCAAATACAGCGAAGCAGCCTTACACGCGAAGTTCTCACGGACATATACACATTTACAGCCTTTAGGTGAGAAGGGGAGGAGAAAACAGCAGGCAAGCGGTTTTGTCTTCTCTCCTAAACATTTCTGCAGCACTCCTAGAGAACCTTGCTGGATACATTACAACGGAGGAGGGGCACCTAAAAAGTAAATTAAAAATACTGCACGTTAATTCTCATTTCCTGCCCCAATTTCATCCACATAAGCACAAGGAGCGGTGCTTATTTAGTGAGGGGTGTCTGCGGAACTTGTAGTTTTGAAGTAAACGCCACGCCAACTTTTTTTACCTAAGCCGTGTTAAGCATTTGGTTAAGGGTAACGGCTTAGATGGGATGTTTCTGGATCTGCTGTGGAGGGGGCGGGTGGGGGAGAAGAGGAAGGAAGAAAAAAAGAAAAAGACAGACGATTCCAAGCGACAACGGGAGGGGAATGGAACTGGCAACCAGGTGCTTCCTCGCTAACCTAAGCGTATCCACCGAGACATTCGGGAAGTAGACATGCAACGTCTCCTCTCTGCTCTTTTGCCCGTCACCCTCCAACAAATCCTGAAAAGAAACCTCGAGGAGGGACCCGGAGATTTGGGGAAGCGATTTCTTCTGCCCGGTGACTTGGGATGATGGGAGGAGGTCTGGGGTGGGGGAGGCAACAGGTTGCAGAAATGAACCAGCAGGGAGAGGCAACAAGACGGACGGGCGGCTGAAATGTTCTCGTCGGGAAACCACAGATCAGGTTGCTGGACGGCGGCAGCCGGCGCGACAGGCTAGGAAGAGTCCTGCGGCTGAGGCTGCTAGAGCCCGAGCGCCGGCAGGCGGCCGGCGTCCAGCCCTGCGATCCCCGCCAGGTTCTCTCTGTACAGGGGTCCAAAGTGGGGGGCTGGGGGTCATAGAGCCGCCGCGTAGGTTGCAGGGTAGGGGTCCAGCTGGGGCTTGCCCATGCCTGGCAGGAGGATGTAGGCCAGCGGAGGCTGGAGTCCCGGGCTGGGCCAGGCGCTGCAGTTGCAGGGGATCATGTAGCCCGGGTTGCCCGGGGACGGGTGCGAGTGAGTGTGGCCCCCGCTGGCGGCCGCCGCCGCCGCTGCCGCTGCCGCCGCGTGGAAAGCGCCGCCAGCCGTCGGGTAAGCCAGCGAGGAGGCGGCGTAGGGCAACCCGCTGGCCGAGCCTCCTCCGCCTCCGCCGGCCGAGGCGGCCGACGAGATCTCCGCTGCCATCTTGGAACCCAGGTCGAGCAGCGAGTAGGGGCTGCCAGCGGCGGCGGCGGCCGCCGCGGCCGCCGCCGAATGAGGGAAGAAAACGCGGGCCGCCGCGGCAGCGGCCGCAGCAGCCGCCTTCTCCGGGTTGGCCAGCAGGGCTTCGTGGCCGTGGAGGGCGCCGGCCTTGAGGGCCGGGTGGTGGGGCCCCAGGTGGTGGCCGTGGTGGTGCTCGGCGGCGTCCGGCAGGCCGTAGGGCACGACGGGGAAGGCGAACTTGTCCTTCTTGAGCAGCGTCTTGGGCTTGCGCCGCGGGCGGTACTTGTAGTCGGGGTGCTCCTTCATGTGCATGGCCCGCAGGCGCTTGGCCTCGTCGATGAAGGGCCGCTTCTCGGCCTCGCTCAGCAGCTTCCACTCGGCGCCCAGCCGCTTGGAGATCTCCGAGTTGTGCATCTTGGGGTTCTCCTGGGCCATCTTGCGCCGCTGCGCCCGCGACCACACCATGAAGGCATTCATGGGCCGCTTGACGTGGTCCACCGGCTTGGCCATGCCCGCGGCGGCGGCGGCGGCGGCAGCGGCGGCGGCGGCGGCAGCGCCCAGCCCGTCGCTGCGAGCCACCCGCAGGAAATCAATGGTGGCTCCTCCGCTCCGGACGGCAGCTGCGCCCAAATCTGGGGGTGCCTCCCCCCCACACGCCGGGCCCCAACACTAGCCGCAACCAGCTCCGGCGCAACTCCGCCGCTAGCTCTCTTGGCCACCGTCGTGTTCGAGAGAATGACAACTGGGATTCGCGGTGCCGTCGATTCTTCGGAAAGGGGCTGCTTCTCCCCTCTCGCCGACTGTCCTGCTCCTGAGTTCACGGAAGTGCAAAGCAAAGAAAGTGCGCTGTGAAAAGAAACCAAGTCCGACTCACGTCTCCTCTTGGCGGGAATTGGGGCATTTGACAGCCGATTGGAGGAGAGGAAGCGAGCCCCGGACGGCCGCCACCAGTGGCGTTGCCGGAAGCCGAGGAAAGTTAATCCCGACGTTGCGAACCACAGCAACAAAAAGTTTAAGACATGCGGCAAGCAAATCTAAGATTCGATCCGGATCGTCAGAGAACGTCCAGGGAGCTGTCGGCTTCCAGGGCGAGCCGATTTCCCTTCAGGCAGGCCGATCTGCGCCCGTCCGGCTCTCCTCGTAAACTTTCCTTCTACGTGGGGACGGAGCGAAGCGCCTCCTCCTCTCCTGCCATCCTCACTTGCTAGTCAGTCTCTCGCTGGAGCAGGTAGAAGGACTGTCCTCCCGCCGCCCCCTCCGGATCCCGGTCTGGATTCCCCTCTGGGCTCGCCTCAGCCGCTGGCCACACGGGACCCGCCACTTGCGACCGCCTCAGGCGAAGGACCGGCCGGCGACCGGCTTGGCTTGTGCCGGAATCCGCCGCCGGGCGCGCTCTCCTGGGCCGCTGATCGCCCCGCCGCAGCCTTCGCAACAAACTTGCAGCAAGTTTCACCGCGGCTCCTCGGCTGCGCCTCCCCCCGCTCCCCCCTCCCCTGTTTGCGTTAGTTTGGGGGCCGGAAGGTGGCTGAGGGGAGGGAGGAGAGAGAGAGAATTAAATCGGCCGGAGCAGAAAGCGGAAGGTTCCGATGCAAACCCTCTCGATTATAGACATGCAGTCTCTCTGTCTGTCTCTCTAGATAGGTCGCTGTCGCTGTTCGCCCGCTGCCCCCTCTTGCTGTCTTCCGAGAGGCAGACGCCGCTCGCTCCCTGGGTTTAGCCTTGCCTATATGGTGCATGGCCAGTGTGTGTATCTGGGGACATGAGGAGGCGGCGGAGGCGGGGCGTCGGGCTAGTGAATGGGCGGTGCCGCCCGGAACCGCTTGGCTCCTCCCACCTCGTCCTTGGCCCATTGATTAAAGTTAGCTCATTTCCGCCTCCCATTCACTACGCCGCAGGAGAGAGGGGCGGAGACCGAAGCACCAGCGCGCTTTCCTCGTCGCCGCCTGGGCAGAAGGGGCGCATGCGCAGTCGGAGCCATCCATCCCCGAGACCCTTTCTCAGTCCAACCATCGCCCTGCTCCGAAGAGCCAACCTCAGCACTTCATAAATCGGCTGTTGACAAGGAGGAAGAGAGTGAAAGGGAGACGCGTCCCTTTCCTTCTCAAAACTGTTGCTCATCCCTCCTCATACATACACGCGCACACGCACACACACGTAGTGCTGAGCAGTCCATTAAAAAGACGATCCTTCTTTGCTTCAAATGGCGCTTACGATGTCCCCAATTAATCTATTTTGTTCTCTCTCTCGTGGTGATTTCCCGGTGAAATCCCAGTTTACAGCCAAGGCAGACACCGCTGTCCCGCAGCAATCCTTGACAAGGGCAGTATATTGGTGTGGTGCTTTTCTGAAAAGTCATTATTATTATTGTTGTTGTTGTTATTTTACAGTTTCCAGCTAAATTTCGCGGAGAAATTTCGCTTCAGATTGGAGGCGGTGATACGCACAAGAAAAGTGAACCGGGATAGATCCTAAGACCTAAGCCAAGCTTTCACACCGTGGGAATGGAAAACGAGTTCATCAAACACACGCAACCCCCCCTTCCCCTTCCTCGCTTGCAATTAAGTCCCAGAAATCTTAGTTGAGTGGGGGATTAAGGGGGAGGGCAATAATTTCTAAACTAATCGCGAAGAAGAAAGACACACCCTCCCGCAAATATTTCTCTAGTTGATGAAGGTGGGGGCGGGAAGGAATCATCCCGCAGCGACTCCAGGTTGCCTGTCACCTGGTATTCTTTCTCGAAACGTTGCTTCATCCTTCACAATCGCCTGATCTGTCTGTTGCTACCGTGTTGGCTTGTCTGTCTGTCTGTCTGTCTGTCAAGGGAAACTCGCTTGCCTTGTTTGAGTGTCGTCGGCGGGCTTGGTTTTGACTTACCTTTGCGGTATGTGGAAGTAGCCGGCGAAGAACACAGGCGATTAACTCTTTCCCTTGTGAAAAGACCGAGGCGAGGCGGCCAGACACAACAGATCTCTGGCTGATTGATGGGGGAAGTTTATTTTACCTCCACCCCAGAACTCGGATAAATACGACACAAGGGGTGATGGGGGCGGGTGTGTGTGTGTGTGTGTGTAGGGAACAAGCTTGGAGGAGCGAGGGAAAGCACCGAGCCCGTCCCATTTACAAGGATTACGCGAAGAAAGCGGCTGGGGAACGGAGCCTGTGTGTGGTTTGGGTGTAAAAGGGAGAAGCGGGGTATTAAAAACAACAAATAACAACAACAACAACAACAACAAAAACCCGCGCGCAAGGCCCCCAAATGACATGATCAAGATACATTTTTACACGTACATTCCTTCCGCTGCGCGGCTGCTTGCTGGAGAACTCTCTCACCGGATCACGTAACAGTTTACATAGGAAGAGATGGGAA
This sequence comes from Shinisaurus crocodilurus, assembly GCA_021292165.1. Lineage (NCBI taxonomy): Eukaryota > Metazoa > Chordata > Lepidosauria > Squamata > Shinisauridae > Shinisaurus > Shinisaurus crocodilurus. The sequence continues at coordinate 161,402,200 of CM037878.1, read as the reverse complement.
ATCACGCCGTTACCTCTCATTTGTACCAGACTTTGGGCACTTCAGATGAAACGCGGAAACTCCAGCCTGGGTATACTCCCATCTGCGCCCGTCCCCCATCGCCTTCCCCCGTGTCTTTCAAAACGTCAGAACTCGGGATTTTTAAATGATGCTCTGCCAAGGACACGACCCTCAGCACAGTGACTTGGATGGGTGGGTGGTAAATTGAAGCAATGGGTTTGTCTGGGTTTTGTTTTTTTTACTCCCCCCCCCCCACAAAAAGTGCTTAAGATCAAATGGGGGTAATGCTGAAATCCTATACATACTTACCTTCTGAATGGATGTGCAGGGAGGATCGTACTGTTAGGTATGCACAGATAGCTGTGAAATCAGTTCTTTCAGAGAGGTTTTGCTTCCAGGGCCCCACACTGAACCTGACACTTACTCCTATTTAAGTATACGCCACTTAGTGTTTTAGCCTGCCCTAATCCGTCTGGAAGTTGCACTATAATCCTTAAACCATGTGTTTCTTTATTCGTCCGCCTTTCCTTGATGAGTGATGCTACAAAAAGCAGGTTAAGAATAGCTGCGGCCCCGTGACGGCACCATCTATATCCGCGTTAAAATGGACGTTTAAACTGATTTCAGTAGAACGACTTAAATCGACTTCAATCCAGACTCAAGTTAAGAGAGATATTCACAGCCCGTTTCGTACAGTAGGCTTAAATTCAAGTATTCACTGGAACTTGGGTTGGCCTGTTATTTTATTTCTTTGTTCTGTTTACATCCCGCCTTTCCTCCAAGAAGCCCAAGGCGGCGTAGATGATCTGCCTCCTCTCCATTTTATTTTAACCCCCTGAGGTAGGTTGGGCTAGGAGCCAGTGACTCGCCCAAAGTCACCCGGCGAGCTTAGTGGCACAGTGGAGACTTGAACCCGGGTCTCTCCACTCCCAACGCTCTAACCACTACACACACTGCCTCACATCGTGGGTATCACAGACTTTCCTTCTTTCCATCTTGGTTTGCAAAGGTGCCGCTTTTCAAATACTCCTCCCTCCCAAGAGAAGAATCATAATAACTGCCTCTACTTACTGATGGGATGACACCCCCCGCCCCCCCAAACCGGGTTCAGTTTGGTTTCCACTTATTATTGGGCTAACTCATTCCACCAGGCCCTCTCAGTGCACGTTGCTAAAATAATCTCACTTGAGCGGAAGAGCGATAAACCACTGAGAACCAGTGTGGCGTAGTGGTTAGAGTGTTGGACTGGGACTCGGGAGATCCGGGTTCTAGTCCCCACTTGGCCATGAAGCTCACTGGGTGACTTTGGGCCAGTCATGGACTCTCAGAGTAACCTACCTCACGGGGTTGTTGTGAAGAACAAAGTGGAGAGGAGCAGGATTGCGTAAGCCGCCTTGGGTCCCCGAGGAGGAAAAAAGTCAGGATATAAATGCAATAATAATAAAATAAAAGTTACAATTGTTTGGCAAACGCTTTAAGGTGCTTACAAGTTGGGCAGCATAGAAAGCAATCACTGGCACACGGTTATATCTTCACAATAGTTTAATTGTATCGGAAACTGAAACCATAGAGTGGAGTTCGGGAAGGAAAGAAGAAGGGGGTGGGGGACACTGACCTTCTGCCAGGTCAAACTATTTGTCCTTAGCTGAGTATCCTCTGCTGCTGACTGGCAGCGGTTCTCCAGGGTCTCACTCAGCCAGGCAAACAAAACAACAACAACAAACCACCTGGAGATGCCAGGGATTGATGGAAGTGATCTGAATTCTGGGAGTCGGCCAAGCCATTGGTACGATCCAGTCAAAAGTGATGCATTTTTACGTCCCTTTGATTTCAAGGGGTAAAGGAGGTTTATTTATTTATTTTGTACCCCGCCTTTCTAACCAGAAAAATGGCACCGGAGGCGGCTTACAATCACAAATAAAACTTGATTAAAACAAATGCATTAAAACACAATTAAAAACACAACAATTAAGAGAATAAAGGGTTCTTCACTCTCTCAGTTGAAACCAGTGGGACTTTAAGGGCGAAATCCTATGCATGTTTGTATAGAAAGACTTTTTTCCTGTCTAAACATGCATAGGACTGTACGGTTTTTGTACCCTAAAGTGCTTAACTTAGCTGGATGGTGGCAAATTCTGGCAGTCGGTGTCCCCGCTCCCCATTCTACCCCTTCCCACCCCACCCCCAATCCTTGTGACTCAAAGCGCTGTCAAATTATATCTTGGATCTGTCTTCATATCTACTTGGGCAGAAAACCACATTACTGTGTTAACAAGAATGGCGGTAAGTTCCTTTGCATTACTTTCGAGTAAACATTTCGTATTTAAAATTCAAAGATGAATAGGATTCGGCTGCATGCCTCTCTCTCTCTCTCTCTCTCTCTCTCTCTCTCTCTCTCACACACACACACACACACACACACACTTGGGGGTCAATGAGGCACGTAACAAATGTTACTTGGGAGTAATCCCGGTTGTAATGGAGCTTACTTCCAATGGGGTCGGGGTGCCTACTTCATCACAAGATACTTCAGTGGGTGCGAGGTGGGGGGAGTATTAAAAAGAACAGATTCCTGGGGATCCAGCCAGTCAGGAATAAAAAGTCCGAGCCCCAGAAGTTCAGCAAAGAATCCTGCCCCCGTCCGTACATTTTTTCCTCGAGGGACTTTCGTAGGATTCCTGATCCGTTAAGATGACAATGTTGGCAAAGATCCGAAATTTCTTTGGTGGTCTTCTGCGATCTATACCGTGAAATCCTATGCATGTCTACTCAGAATTAAGCCCCATTGAGTTCAATGGAGCTAAGAGGTAAGTGTGTATGGATTGCAGTCTCAGGTTCCACTCCTACACCCACTTACTTGGTATTAAACTCCATGGGGCATACCTCTGAATACATGTATAGGATCGCATTGTAAAGACCACCACGCATTGTAAAGATCGCCTTACAAGACCACCAAAGAAAGACACTTCGGAACTTTGCCAATAGTGTCGTACTGTGTGTCGTCTTATCCGATCAGGAATCCTACGAACCCCCCCTTGAGAAATATACTTATGGGGTAGGAAAGGGCGAGCCCGGGGTTCTTTTCTGTACTCTCCTGCGTGCATCTTATTTTGTTACAAAGGGAACCGCTTTAAAAACAAAACAAAACGGGTTGTCGCTACCCTCCCGTGTGCATATAATTTGTCTGCCTCCCTTGCCTAAACGGGTGGACAGCCAGCCATATATACCCAGAAGACTAAGGGGTCGACTAATTCCCTCGCCCCAAGAGAGCTAGATCTGGAAAGTACCAGCATATGGCAAAATGCTGCACCCTTCAAGAGTCAGAAAAAGACCAGCGATTAACACTCCCTTCCCGCGGCCACGGTATGAATGGACGTGTCAGATTGATTAATGTGGACACCAAAGGAGCGATTCCGCCTGTGTCATTCGCTTCAGAAGGAAAGAGGAGGGGGGAGGGCGCGTCACTTGCTTCCCCCACCCCACCCCCGTCCCACGTTGTGAAACAAACCACCATCTGTACTTTGGACAGAGTCCGTCCCAAACTGTACCCACAGATTTAAGGAAACGGGGCGAATTTTGAAAGGTGACTTTTTTTAAAAAAACCCATCGCGTTCTTCTAAAACAGGGGTTCTCAACCAGGGGGGAATTCCCCCCCTGGGGGGATTTAGGGTTTCAGGTGGGGAATTGGGACCACAGACTCAAACTGTTGGAATACTGATCCAATTCTACAGATTGTACATAATCTACAGGACATCACACCTTATTGTATGGCACAGATTAAGTCAGACAATCTTGGAAAGGGGGGAATGACATTCTGACATATGGTGAAAGGGGTGCATGGGGCAAAAAAGGTTGAGAACCACTGCTCTAAAAGATCTGAGATTTAGATGGGGGGGGGTTTTAACGAAGCAAAGGTTTAAACAAATAACAGTTCACAACCCTAACTCAGAAGTAAGCCCCTCTGCATTCAATGCGAAATACTCTCTAGCAGTTCCGTTGGATCCAGTCTTGGTCATACTTAGAGCAGACACAATGAAATCAATGAGACTTAAGTTAGCCATTACTAAGTTAAGTGGCTGAGGCTCCATTGATTTCTATGGGTCTACTCTAAGTATGATCGAGACTGGATCCAACCCAGTGTGTTTGGGATTGCGAACTATTGCTTAACAACAACAACAACAACAACAACACCCCGAAAAGTCCTGTCCCTGGATGATAAATATGGACTTCAGTCACAAATACAGATGAAGGCTGCAATCCTACACTCACTTACCTGGGCGTAATTCCCATTGAACTCAATGGATCTTATTTCTGAGAAGATAGGGATATGATTGCACTGTGACCTGCCCAGTCCAAGCTTCATAGTGCACTCATGCCTACTCAGAAGTAAGACCCACTGAGTAAGTGGGTATAGAATTGCAGCCTCAGTCAGTCAGTATATCTTACTTTCTTACAGTGTAATCCTAAGCATATTTACTTAGAATCAAGTCCCACTGTATTCAGTAGGGCTTACTCTCACCTAGGAGTGCACAGGATTGTGGCCTTAGTATTCTTTATTTAAAGGTGTTTCAACTGCCTGCTTTCTTATAACCTGAATATTCCATTACAGCAATATATAATTTCCTCCTTTATTTCATGCAATGGGAAAGTTAAAAGTGCAATCATATTCAAGAGAATGTACTGTTCCTGAACTACTTTTAAAAGGAAAGTGATCCCTTGAATGGAACTAATAGGGTGGTTTGTGAATTCACTGTATTATCTAATTATTTAAAGAGGGAAAGAGAAACACTGGATTATTTCTTCTTTTTCTTATAGGTGAAATTACATCAGTAGCTCCACTTCTACATTCAGTGTAAAGCTATAAAAATGATAGATGGTAATGATAATTTTAAAATTGCTTCTCAGATCTGGAGGGCTTCAGCATAATCCCAACATGCAGTCTGGATGGATACGTAATTCAGTTGTGGGGGAGGATCTTCTGCATGTGCACAGAAGCACTCTTGATTATTTCTTCACATTTTCCTGCAGATGGGTCACTAAGCACAGAGGTCATCTATCACTGAAGTAATCTAATCCAGGAGTGGGCAATTTGTGGCTCTCCAGATGTTTTGGCCTACAGTTCCCATAAGCCCTAGCCAACCTAGCCAACGGTGAGGGTTTATGGGAGTTGTAGGTGAAAATATCTGAAGGGCCACAAGTTGCATATCCTTATTTAGTCTGACCCACTCACACTCTACAGTTCTCCGACCAAATACATTTTCTGCAGTTGTTACTGAATTATCCACTCCAAACATCATTGTACTTCAGGAAAGCATTATTACACTAGGGATTCTAAATTACAATGTGCTTGAGAGTTCACCTGCAGCTGCCTATTCCAATGACTCAATCCACCCCTGAAAAGAAAGATGGTGGAACCTTGACATTGTTCCAGCTAATATGAAAGGCTTGATGACAGATTCATACATGCATGTTCCCTGTTGTACTAAAGTTAAGAGCAAGACAGACTGAACTTACAGGTGCAATTCTATGCATGTCTTCTCAAAAGTAAGTTCCATTGAGTTTAATTGGACTTACTCCCAAGTAAGTGTGTGTAGGATTGCAGCCTAAATTATGCTACACTTGGGACTCCTTCCCAGTATCATCTTTCTCATATTCAAATCCTTCTTCAAACTATATATTTTTTATGTGAAGTCCTTACTGACCTAGGATTTACTCTTGACCCCTACTCAAATGAAACCTAACTATGTGCAGCTGCACTTCCTCATACTCATCCCTTGTTACTCTTCCCTCCCTTTTTTGTCCTTCAGGTTTGAAATTTACCTAATTCCACCCCACACCAAGTTGAAAGCTGAGGATATCTCTCAGTTGTCCATGCTTCTTCCAAGACTAAATTAGAGGGTACCCCAGATAAATGTTTGAAAGCATTAGAAGGGGGATTTGGGGACATTTTCTCATTGACTGGGTTCGCACAACATGACAACCCATCGTTGGTTGCTACCCACAAGGGGTTGTCATGTCATGCTAACCTGAACTGATTTTCCCAGGGTGGCTCGTGCATGGGCTACAAGCCACCCCAACAACCTATGGTTTGTTCTAGGGGTTGTTCTATCCACGATGGGTTGTCATGTCATCTGAACCTGGATGACCAACCCCATCGTGGGTAGGGGTAATTGGCTAGTGAGCCCCATGGCAAGAGAGGCAAAATACCCTTGCTGCTCTTGTCAAGTGCCAGTGTAGGCAGCCCCCAAAGTTCCCAAGCAGCACTTGGGGGCAGCTGGCACTGGCTTCCCCCTCTCCCCACTGCAATCATGAGCCTTTTTTGGGGGGGATCAGGAAAGTCAGGTGTTAATCCAGCTTTCCCGATCCTCTTTTTGACAGCTATAAGCAGTCCCTTCAAGGTGCCCTTGGAGAGGCTGCCCATGGCTGTCCAGCCCTGTTTTAAAAATTGCACAAAAAATAGTGTGCACATAAAAAATATTTTTTTAAAAAAAGAAATCTAGCTGCAGTTGACTGCAGGGCTTTGAAGCCTCAGCTGGGGCAATGTCCAGGGGGTGCCTGCTGCCAAGGGGCAGCAGGTATTAACATTGGACATTTCCCAGAAGAGGCTCCAAATACATCCCCCCTTTGTTTTTTTCTTGACAGCTATCAGAAGGTGAGCCCTCAAGACAAACCAAAAGTGTGAGTGATCTTTAGCTGCAAAAGGGGCTGTTGGTTTTGTTGAGGATTTAAACCCCCTTTGCAGCAAGATCCTCAAAGTCCCCCCCCCACACCTTATTTCCCACTATGGTGCACACCTTGCACTTTGTCCCGAGCCTCTAGGTGCACTCCCTCCACTTTTTCCAAGGGAAAGGTTTTGACAGCTAGCTGTCCAAACTCTGGGTCACTTTAAAAAGGGGGATTTGAGTGAGAACTGGGGGTTTTGGACTGGGACGTACACAGACATATTGCCAGGGTGGGTTAGCTTGATGTGCAAATGAGCCCATTGCCTGCCTGCCAAGTTCTTCCATTGTGGGGAAGAAGTAGACCCTTTCCGAGCAAGGACGCATGAACAGTTCAGTGATATCAGCAACAAATTATAAAGGCCTGGGGTCCCTCTCTGTACAGTTTGGAGGGGGAAGTCCAGATTCCCAGCCTGTTCTACAGGACTGAATTAATCATCGTGCTAAGGACTCTACAAAGTACAGGGTACTCAGTCTTTTTTGGTCGATGGGCACATTTAGAATTTTGAGAATGTGTCGTGGGTATTCTCACAAAACGGATGCCATCGGTGGCATGGCGATTCATATAAAGGCTGCCATGGTGGGAATGGCCGGTCATATGGCCAGTTATTTTCCAGAAGGCAAATTGGTGAGGCTAAAAGAAAGAAACTTTCCCAAGAACTCAGGTGCAAGCCAGAGGTGGCGTCTGACCTTCAAAACACAAAAACACTCTTTTGGACCCAAATCCAGATGGTGCTGGAGAGCAGCACTTAACTTTGCAGCATGCCAGCCTCCCAGTTAATTTTTGTTTGTTTATTTAAAGAAAATTAGGAGGGACAGGGAATCTTAAGGGCACCAAGAGAGGTGTCTGTTGGGTACATTGGTGCCCACAGGCCCCATGTTGGAGGCCCCAGGAAAGGGGAAGATAGGTTAGATAGGATTTTAACAAATTAGGTCCCAGAACAGCATTCTAGATGTTTTCCAACAGAAAGACCTACTTTAAAGGTCTCTGCATCTCAGTACATGGCAGAAATTCTCTTATGGCAAGAATGTTCTTGCTGGGGTAAAATTGAGAATATTGAGAGCTCAGTCAACACAAGAAGCAAAATATGGTATATAATGCAATAGATTTTCAGAGCTTTTAGGGTGGTATGGACATGAGTGAGCACCCAACTTTTTATGTCTATGATGGTAGATTAGAATGCATGCATTATACATCAGAGATAGAAGGTTCAAAAAAATGGTTCAGCATACAGTGTGTGTGTGCGCGCACACACACACATACACACACAATCAGTCTGTTTGCACAATCAAACAGGTGGACTGTGTCACGTGCTGGTGGCCATTTTGAATATTCAAGCCATGACCGAAGCTTGTAGTGTCGTCCAAACCCAACAGGGGTGCGTTGTGTGAGGGTTAAACAACCCTTGCAAACCCCATAGCCTGTTTTAGGGTTATATGAGGGTTATTTAACCATTGCACAACCCACCCTCACTGGGTTCAGATGACATGACAAGCCACAGTTGTGGCTTGAATTTTCAGGATGGTGCCCATGGGCACTGCAGCTCAACGTGGCTTAAATAACCCACAACAGCCAAAGCAATTGTGCAAACCCAGTGATTGTTTTCAATAAAGTCCTATAATCATGTTCATAGATCCTTTCACTATGGATCCTTTGCATCTAAGATGTCTGAACCTATACCACCAAAAAACAACTTTCAGAGAGGTAGCCATATTAGTCTGTTGCAACAAACAAACAAAGGGTGCGTCCGCACATCACAGCAACCCACCCCAGCAATAAGCCACAGTGGGTTGGTTGTCATGAGAACAACCCACAATGACCCCTAACAGATAACTGGGCTCACCATGGGTTGTTGGCCCCCTCCTCCCCCCTTGATCCTTCCACAGGTATCCCAGAGGACACCACAGGAGGAACAAGGTGTTCCCCCCTTCCCCACTGTCGTGAGCCATTTTGGGCTCACCACGGCTTTCCCCCCCTTTCCCTCCCTTTTTCAGGCGGAGATCACAAGCTGGAGATCCTCATTTTGACAGCTATGAGCAGGTCCTCCAAAGTGCTTCAGTGGCATATTAGAGAGGCTGCCCGTGGTTGCCAATTTTGTGTGTGTGTGTGTGTGCGTGCGCACGCGTGCATGTACAAAAAATATTTTATTTTATTTCATTTATTTATTTTAGTTGCAGTTGGGCACCTGTGAAGTTTCACAGATGCACTACTGTGGGGATTTGAAGCCTTGGCTGGGGCAATGTCAAAGGGCAGCAGGTACCAACCCTGGACATTACCCACAAGAGGCTCCAAATACATCCCCCCCTTTGGTTTTTCTTGACAGTTGTCAGAAGAAGAGCTGTCAAGAAAAACCAGAGGCACAAGTGATCTTTAGCTGCAAAAAGGGTGTTTTGGGGGATTTACACCCCCTTCACAACAAGATCCTCACCCCCCCTTTAGTTCCCACCAGGGTGCACATTTTGCACTTTGTCCTGAGCCTCCAGGTCAGGGCTCTCCAACCTTAGGTCCCCAGATGTTGCTGTCCTACAGCTCCCAGCATACCCAGCCAGCATGGCTAATGGTAAGGGATTCTGGGAGCTGTAGTCCAGCAACATCTGGGGACCCAAGGTTGGAGAGCCCTGCTCTAGGTGCTCGGAAAAGTGTAAAAGTGCACACCATACCCTTTTTCTAGGGAGAAAGGAGTTTTGACAGCTTTGAGAGCTAGCTGACAAAACTCTGGGTCCCTTTAAAAAGGGGGGTTTGAGTGGGAAATGGGTGGTTTTGGACTGGGACATACACATATCACTCACGCCGTTGGTTTTTCTTGACAGCTGGCTATTGTGATCTCAAAAAAAAAAGTGGGGGGGAGGGGGAAAAGTTGCGGCAAGCCCAAAATGGCTCGCAGCAGCGGTGGGGAGGGGGAGAAGCCAATGCTAGCTGCCCCCAAGTGCTGCTTGGGCACTTTGGGGGCAGCTGGCACTGGCACGCACCCAGTCGCCCCATGGCAAGAGTGGCAAGGGTGGGTTTTTTGGCCATTCTTGCATGGGATTCGCTAGCTGATTCCCCCTACCCACGATGGGCTCGGTCATCTGGGTTTGGATGACACGACAACCGATTGTGGGTAGCAGTCAAAGTAATATGGCACACCTTAAAGGCTGGTGCTCACTTCATCAGATATATGGTGTCATTCTCAGGTGTCTCATGGTGTCATTCTCAGAGAATGGTACCTGGCTACAGGAGGGGGGGATGTAAACAGTGGGACCAAATTGCTATGAAATGCAAGAGGTACAGTCTGTGACAATTCCATGGAAACTTAAATGTATACAGACAGTGACCATTCACAACAGAAGTAATTGGGGATAATATAATCACCCTAGCTTTGTGACATTCATTAAAAACTGTACTCGGAGAAGAAACCATTCTCTTGATTCAGGCGTAAAAAATAAAAGCAAATTGCCTGATACATTCTAATTCAGAATTTCACAATCGAATCTCCATTTTAAGTCTCTTCATTGAAGAATGTTGACATTCAGATCCTCAGCACAATCTCCACTGTTTACATTCCCCCCCCTCTATATTAGATCTGTGTGTACTCCTCCTTCCATCCCACCTGTGTTTTTTAGACCACGTGTGTATGTTTTTCCACAGGAGCACCTCTACCTCTGGTCATCTCACAGGTTTGACACCCTGTTATTAGAGACAATTAAATGTGCCAGTGTTCTAGGTGCACATGCCAAAGGCACAAATCTCCTTTGCTTCCAATAATGGGTGAGACTTTGTAGTTGATTGCAGTGGTTCTCATACTGTACCCCAGGGGTTCTCAACCAGGGGGGAATTCTCTCCAGGATTTTAGCGTTTCAAGTGGGGATTGGGACCACAGACTCAAACTGTTGGAATACTGATCTTTCTAGAAATCACAATTCTACAGATTGTACATAATCTACAGGACATCACACCTTATTGTATGGCACAGATTAAGTCAGACAATCTTGGAAAGGGGGGAATGACATTTTGACATATGGTGAAAAGGATTTCATAGATTTCAAAAATGCAGGGCCGGTGCTACCATTAGGCCAACTAGGCAGCTGCCTAGGGCACAGGGCTAAAGGGGGTGCCAGAAACACCTTGGGAAAAAATACAGCGCTCTCAAGTGGGAAGGGGGGCGCTAAATATCTGATCTTGCCTAGGGCACCAAACTGCCTTGCACCGGTCCTACACAGATGTCAATAGAGTTGGAAGGAGCCTACAAGGCTATCGAGTCCAACCCCCTGCTCAATGCAGGAAACTAGAGGAGGGGTCTCCCATCCAAGTAATAACCAGGCTTGACCCTGCTTAGCTTTCCACGCTCAGACAAGCTGAGCCAGCGTAAGCCACAGGCCTGCATGGGGCAAAAAAGGTTGAGAACCATTGCTGTACCCTATGAGACATTTGGAGGGGTTACAAAGTTACAGCGTGGGATAGGATGCTTTCCTATCAACACAGGTGATGCTTTCCTCACCCACCAGCCAAGACCCACGTAGATCAGTGGAGTCTCACTGATCCGCATTGTGGCAAGTGAACTCTTACTGCCGGGTAGAACTAATGAATAGTGTTGGTCTGGGGAGGCCCCAGAAGATAGCGTAAGTTTAGAAGGGGAAGTGAGTTCAAAAAGTTTGAGAAACGCTGTTGCATTTATAACACTGTTGTTGTTATTATGAGGAATAAAAAAGGACATGTAATAAATAGTTCTTAAAATGCATTGGGTGGTTTGGGATTTATTTATTTTTAAATAATAAATTTAGATCCTATCCAAAACTGGGGCTTTTAAACCTTGCCGAGAAAGTTGTCCCACTAATGAGATCTCCTTCCACCCACCTCCCACCCCCGAGATCAGAAATGGTGCCCCTTCCCCTGGATGGCTTCCTTGTTCCTTTAAAGCAATGACAAAGCTGTCACTAATATCAACGGGTTTATGGTTTTGCTATCACAGATAATGCTTCCCAGCCTTCTACCACTTTTCATACTCCCCTACCACCAAGACACCACAATTATACTCATTGTGTTCTCTAGCCTTTGTGAAATTTCCCACTGACTTCAGCAGAACTGGATTCCTGTTGTCATCCATCATGCTCTTACTTTAGACCCTTGAAAATTATTAATTAGGAGTGGATGGTTTAAATGAATTCAGTTGCTTTGATGCTTGGTTAACATGGCCTTTATTATGTATTAATTTTTGCGATGATGCAATGGTATCGATATAATTATAGGGAATAATGAGAAAGTAATATTGTGCAAGGGAGCCAATTTGCATTTGAAGCACATGATGCAACCCAACTCCAAGCGCTTCATTTTGTTTTTCAGTCACCTAATGAATAGATCCATTTCCATGTCAAAGATGGTGGTGGTGTGTGTGTGTGTGTGTGTGTGTGGAGAATTAATAAACTCTCTGGAAATTGCAACAGTTTATTTGAATACGTGATTTCACAGAACTGAGGAGCACATAGGCTCCTTTTGGAACAGCAATGAGTTTTTGAGAAGCTGTTGCAGGTGGCTCGAGGCTCAAAACATTATTTCATTCACAATAAATACTGCTATTCCACTTCTGAGCGTCGAGTAAGGCATATTTAACCAGCACTATCTCTCCCTGTCATACCTGGGCATAGTTTAAAGAGACTGCTTTTATTATTTTTATTATTATCAACAACGCTCCAGAGCACGCAAAAAGCCGCAATCCCGTTTAATTTTGGCAATCTGAATGTAATAATAAGTTGGCAGGCACTGAAGATTTTTTTTAAAAAGTATTAGGAGAGAATAGTGGTTTCCCTGATAACGATCTGCACCTAATCATTCTCACTAACTGAAAAGATGACTCACATGCTCAATAGACTTATCACTGTGCTATTTCAAGAGGCACTTTGTGTTTTTGCTGCTTTGTTTGTGCACGAAAGCCTTTCCATACACTCCCTTCAAAGTTGACATTTTTCTTTGTGCAGGTCTCTCCTCCACCAATTCCACATTGCTTTCAGTTGTCAAAAGTTGCCAGGCCCTTAAACACACTTGCAAGACCACATTCCTCATTTGTATCGTTTTCTTTCTTTATCCCCCAAGGTTTATGAGTGGAGAGCTGCGCATTTGCTTCAGCCACATTACCGCTGATTTGGTTTAGAATCCCAGAACTGGAAGGGAACTCATGCAGCGGAACTCAACCCACAACAGAGCCAGTGTGGTGTAGTGGTGAGAGTGTTGCACTGGGACTCGGGAGATCCGGGTTCTAGTCCCTGCTCAGCCATGAAACTCACTGGGTGACTTTGGGCCAGTCACTGACTCTCAGCCTAACCTATCTCACAGGGTTGTTGTGAGGATAAAATGGAGAGGAGGATGTAAGCCGCCTTGGGTTCCTTGCAGGAAAAAAGGCGGAGTATAAATATAATAAATAAATAAATAAAAACACTGAGGGCTGCTTCAGATGTGCACATTCCTCACATGGTGGCTGCAAACATCAAGCACATACGAATGGACACACTGCAGATCAAAATCCACAGGAAAAAAATTTCGTTTTACCCTCACACACAACTATTTTCAACAGAGTCAGTTCATACATTCCATTTCCAGGCATCAAGGCCCGATTCATTCATGCCTGGGTCATCACTTGATCGCTGCAGCATCCACTAATGACTTGCATTGCATGTATGAAGGGGATATTGCAGATCAGATTCCACAGACAGCATTTCAGTATTACCTCAGACACAATGATTTTCAGTGGAAGTAGTTCATACATTCCAGTGCCAGACACCAGAATAACGGGTAGAAACCCCACCCCTGAGGATGTGGGAGAGGAATGCAGCTTTGGACTGAGATGGTACAAAAGTGAGTACTGAGCTACCATGGCACCATGGATGGAAGAGAAGGCGATTAACAGGGCTGGTGCCAGGGCTGGCTCTACCATCAGGCAGAGTGAGGTGTCTGCCTCAGGCAGCAGGTGCTGAGGGGCAGGAAGTAGTGGCAAAATGTTGGAGGACAGAGCTGAGTGCGCCCTGCACCCGCTAAGCTAGCCTGTGGTCTTCAGATGCAGTAGAACAGTGTTCTCCAACCTTGGGTCCCCAGATTTTCATAGATTTCATAGATCATAGAGTTGGAAGGAGCCTACAAGGCTATCGAGTCCAACCCCCTGCTCAATGCAGGAAACTAGAGGAGGGGTCTCCCATCCAAGTAATAACCAGGCCTGACCCTGCTTAGCTTTCCATGCTCAGACAAGCTGAGCCAGCGTAAGCCACGGGCCTGTATGCTCTCAAGAAACTCTTGATTCCTTTCTAGAATCGGTTTCAGTGGCACCAATGGAGACATGGGGGTTCACACCAAGGACTTTATGGAGCAGGGGTCACCAACCTTTTTGGACCTGTGGGCACATCTGGAACTTTGAGAAATTGCTGTGGGTGCCACCACAAACTGGCTCCCAGAGTGGATGTGGCTAGTCTCATAATGGCTGCTGTTTGAGCCTAGCTAATCAAAAGTGAGCGAAAGAGGTACGAGTGGGGGGAGAAATAGCATGTTTTTGGCCTACAACTCCCAGCATGCCCCAGCCAGTAGAGGATACTGCAGTAGAGGATACTGTCCCATTGCCAACCTGAAGTAAGTTTGAACTGCCATTCCAGTCAGCTTCTGTATGTGAAATGGAGGGAGGGTGCCATCTTCGCCTCAGACAGCAAAACATCTTAGGCCAGCCCTGCCGGATGCTGTGGCAACAGTGGTGTGGCTCCCGGCCACAGATGACAGCCTTGTTGCTATAGCAACTGGGGTATTTTCTCATATCACTATGAGACTAGGCAATCTTAAGGGAAGGCCACGGAGCCAGGGGGCATGCACAGTTTCAAAGTTGCACATAATAGCCTGGCAGCTGGCAGGCCAAATTGTGTTCCTATATCTCCTGAAGGAGCTGCTGAGGAGTCTGGGGCAGAGGCAAAGGAAGACAGGTGAAACTCCTTTCTCTCCCCTGAGGCCTTGCATAGTACACACAAAGTGTGCAACACAATATGTGTACAGTAATGAAAAGTAGAGAAATCAAGATTACCTTCTCCCTACAAACCTTCCTGGGTTTTAAGATCTTCAGGGGAGGCCCTTCTCTCAGTCCCACTGCCATCGGAGGTACATTTGGTGGGGACCTGAGAAGGGCCTTCGTGGTGGCTGCTCCTAGGTTCTGGAATTGCCTGCCAGTGCCAAGGGAAGCTAGGTTGGTTTCCTCTCTGTTCTCCTTCTGCTAACCGGCAAAGACATAGTTATGATCATTATCAGAGGCCCTGCTTTTTGTACTGCCACCTAAAGAGATTTGATTGGTAGGATCTTGAGAGACAGCGCCTTCTCTGTGACAGCACCTTGGTTGTGGAATTTCCTCCCAAAACAAGTTAGATTAGCCCCATCCCTGATGGCTTTTAGGTGGGCAGTAAAAACATTTTTTATTTTGTCTGGCTTTCAACAATTTTTAATTAGAATATTGACATTTTAATTTATCCACTCTCTTTGCTTTTAATTTTCCTCTTAATCATAGCATAAATGTTGTTCATAATGTTTTGAAGTGTTTAATGATTTTACTGTTTTATTTCATTTGGGGGTGGGTTTTTGTTTAGGGTTAAAAAGTAGTCTAGAAATTCTCTTATAAATAAATAAACTCATCTTATCTCTGTATCCCACATTCATCCAGACCTTCAACCTTTCTCTTGTCTTCCGCACATCTGCATGGCATCTGGGTACAATGGCAGGCCCAGCATGAGCTGAACTGACTACATAATCCAAGTTGCAATGCCATCATGGGGTTTTATTTATTTTAGAGGGGTCTTCTCTTGTGGGGGTACACCTTAGGGCAGGGACGAGGAA
Organism: Shinisaurus crocodilurus; assembly: GCA_021292165.1. Taxonomy (NCBI): domain Eukaryota; kingdom Metazoa; phylum Chordata; class Lepidosauria; order Squamata; family Shinisauridae; genus Shinisaurus; species Shinisaurus crocodilurus. The sequence continues at coordinate 161,386,654 of CM037878.1, read as the reverse complement.
CCTCTAGCCAGGGCCCCTGCCTGGAAGCGTCTTGCCCTGGCACCATCCCTTCTGCCAGGGAGGGGAAAGCTCTTATCTCTGATCAGTGGCTGATGGGGATAAATGCTTTCCCCTGCTTAGGACTGGAAAAGGTTCCCTTTCTCACAGCTTCACAGGGGAAAGCACTTAGTTCTGACCAGTGCCTGATCAGAGATAAGAGGGGCAGGGTGCTGCTGAGTGAATGTCCTGCTTCCTTCTGAGCTTTGTCCTATAGAGACTTGCCCTATTTACTTGTGAGTAGACATGGTGCTCATGCTTACTTCTGAGTAGAAATGCTATTTGAAAGTGCTGTGGAGTGATTTATTCCTGCTTCCTTCTGAGCCTTGTCCTGCAGATGCTTGTCCTGCTTACTTCTTAGTTGACATGAAGAGGCTTGTTGTGCTTACTTGTAAGCAGACATGCTGTTCATGCTTACTTCTGAGTAGAGATGCATAGGCTTGATATTTGGGATGCTACTTGAAAGTGCTGCTGAGTCATTCTTTCCTGCTTTCTTCTGAGTAGACATGCAGAGGCTTGTCCTGCTTATTCATGAGTAGACATGCTGCTCATGCTTACTTCTAAGAAGACATGCTATTAATTGGTAACAATGGTATAGGGGGAGGTGTTGGATTTTTCAGCCCTGCCCACTTTTGCACCTGGCCCCAGCCACTTCACCTTTGGCCCTGCCCACCACTAAAGCACCAAACTGAAAATAGGAGCAACTCTCATACAGATGCACTCTTAAGGAGCCACAAAGAAGGAAAATCTAAGCAACTTGCCCTGTGTTTCAATCGTGTTTACACACTGGGTGGTTCACACACACTGGCTTATCACTTTAAAACTGCAGCATTAAGTGATGACTTATGTACGTGAATGAGTCATAACACAGTGCCAGCCCAGTGGCCTACATCAGTCCAGGGAGATTCCTATAGGGGGTGGAGCTTGGAGGCCAAGCTCCACCCCCTAAAAGAACCCAAGGAGGCTCCACGGGCTGGATGTGGAACTTCCATGGGCTAGATTAGGCCCACAGGCTGGAGGTTCCGCATCCCTGGTCTAGCGTGTCAGAAGAGAGAACTGAAGCCTGAACAATTCTGCCATACATGTGTACATACTAAGGGTTGTATCAAATGGTGTCTGTCCACGAGAACAGACACTGCTGGTGGAATGGATTCCTGCTCTCCCCTGCAAGTCCCTCCTATGCCCTCCAAATCTGCTCCGAGGGTTTGGGGACCCTCCAGAGCAGATTTGGAGTGTGTGTGAGGGGTACAGAGGGGAGGAGAAAGGGGGGAAGCCCCATTGTTTGAGGAGAAGTCTGCTCACATATGTTGGATGTAGCCCTAACAAATATATATAAGTGGCAATCCTACATGCATACTTAACTGGGAATAAGTCCCATTGGGTTTACTTCTGAGTGCAACGTCTTCGAATTGGTGATGTCTTTTAACAGTGCAATCCTATACATGTTTATGTAAAGGATTTCACTGTTAAAAGACATCACCAGAGACCATGGCTAAGGGCAAATGATGGAGCAGCCTTGCTGAAGCTAAGCAAGTCTCGGTCTGGCTGCTGCATGGATGGGAAACCACCTGGGAATGTGATGTGCATTTCCTTGAGTCTTGTTGAAGAAAGGCAGGGAAGATATAACTATTAAAACAAAACATATGTCCAACATCTCCCTAGAAGGCAAATAGGGAAAGGATTTTACCAGGGACAGCTAGCAGAAAATGGGGGCAGTCCAGTCCCTGGTGAATAGGATAGCTGGTATATATGCACAAATGTTAGTGCTCTTTTTCTGAATTCTATGTGCTGCTACAACCCACAGCAACATATCATTTTTATTTACTTTTTGTATGTTTAAGTACAACCCTTTCTCCCATTAACAGGTATTATTCACACTGTTTTGCTTTTCTTCTTCTTCTTCTTCTTCTTCTTCTTCTTCTTCTTCTTCTTCTTCTCTCTTCTTCTTCTTCTCTTCCTCTTCCTCTTCCTCTTCCTCTTCCTCTTCCTCTTCCTCTTCCTCCTCCTCCTCCTCTTCTTTTTCTTCAAGAAAAGAGACAGCATGCTCACATTATATATATTTTTTTAATTCCAAGAGTAGAGGTGGGTAGTTTATTTTTGCTCCTATAGCATACGGAGTATTATGACAAAACAATAAATTGAAACAGCCAGCTTTCCTCTAGGCATTTAAGTTGATTTATTTTTAATTGGGGGGAGAAAAGTTGTAACATCTGCAGAATATTAAATTGCCAAGACAAAAAAAAAAGGAGGAGGAGGAGGAGAAGCAGTAGTTCTAATATGCTTGTTTGCAATTCCTTATGTAAGTGTTTAGAGACGTCTATGCCTGAACATAAATGTCATTCTTGACAGCCATGGAGGCTAATCTAGCCAAATGAGAAAAACAATCATTATGGTAACTACCTACACGACTGAACATGATGGAGACTCTGGATTAGGGCTTTTAAAAACTAAAAGCACAGCAAATCTCTATCTTTCATGGGACTGCCTCACTCCCCCCCCCCCCACCAGTATGACCATCATCTATCACCTTGGCAGGATGTAAAGTAAGCCTTATTCAAGAGTTCTTCTCAGGTGATGAGGGGGAGAGGAGGAACGCACTAGTGAGCTCCACTACCCCTCTGTCGTGTCCCCATTGCTGCCCCACAGCCCTCCACATGTTGGAGGGTGAGCATCTGTAGCAGGGAACCTGCTATACATGTGTCGGCTCCCTGCACAGTTTTGAACCCTTCACTAAACAGGGTGGCCGCGTGCCCTCTTCTGCAGAAGACCATCCGTTACCTGAAGGGTTGTCCTGTCCAATTCTGGTTTAATGATAAAGGACCATTACAACTGTTGCTCCTCAGCAGTGAGCACCTGGAGAGCAGACTGGCCAGGCAGGTACACAGGTCACCTGGGCACAGTCTTCTGCACAATGGTGAGATGTACTGTATTATTCTCTAAATTATGGTAATTATCTGTACATTTGCTTCTATACATATAGATTAGCACATGCAAATATTATGCAAACCAGTCCCCTTTTTTTCGGTGACTCATAAGTAGCCACCCTAGCGCTAAATCATGCTGGGAGCCAAAATGAGTACAGCAGGCTCCTCGCTGCAGATGCTTGCTCCCCAATACCTGAAATACAGAGGGAACACGATGGAGGTGGCAAGCACATTCCGACTCTCCCCTCATGTGATTTGAATCCTGTGAGGGGAAGAATGTCTGCATATGGCTATAAATGCAAGCAATTGTATTAAGGGAACCCTTCCTTGACTTCATAAACACAGCCTTTATTTTATTCCAACTGTGGTGACAACCTTCTATCAGTCCTTCCCGTGTCCCGTAGAGTTGCCAGATCTCCTTTATGTTAGTCTGCATCTTTTCTTTGACAGGATTTCCCCTTAGAGGATCCCAGTTCCACAACACCAAGAATTACAGGGACTTAAAACCGAGAGGCCTCTTGCATACTCTCCAATTGCCCAGAATTTGCCAGGGACAGTCTGTAAACACTTAAGCCTTCAGGACTTCTTACTTTGTTATGCAGAGTCCCAATTTGTTATGCAGAGCCCAGAATTCCCCTGCCTCCTCCCACCACAAGCTATTTAGTTTAGCTGCAGTTTTGCCCATGGACCCTTTAAGCAGGAAGGGAACAGACCCAGACCGAGGATATGTGTGTGTGTGTGCACTCGCGCTCTACCTGTGTGTGCCTCTGACCAGCCCCCCCAGTAAGAAAGACCCATTGAAGACATTTGTACTTACTCCCGAGTAACTGTGCGTAGGATTGCACTGTTTGTTTTAACTTAATTCAAGTTAGTTAAATTCTGTAAGATTATTCCAGTTTAAGTGTTTCTTTAAATCTAAATCGTGTGAATAGAACACAAAAAGTGCTTTAAATTGGGGCCTTTCCACAATAACAAACAACAACAAAGCTGTTCAGCCCCTCAAAGTTACTCTTTGTGCTTAAAAACCAGACGTAGAGGTGTTGGAGCAAAGCGCTGAAGGGGCTCAAAACCCCAATGTGTCTTTTTGTATTTTCCTCCACCCAAATGCTCCCCCTCCTCCACATCTCCTTCTTTTCTTCTCCTTCTCCAACTGCCCTGAAAATGTAGGACCAATCTTGACAATTTTAAAACAAAAAGAGATTGCCCTGCAAGCACTGACACCCCCCCCCCCCCATGAAAAACACCAGATATCAACAATTAAGGGTTTAAGTAAGGTTAAAAAAAATGCAAAAGCCACTAATAAAGTATTATAACATAATATATAATATAATAATGTAATAAGTATAATATATAAGATTTTGTGTGTTTCCTCTAATAACTTTTGTACTTGACCATGCCCTTTGGTTGCCTGACCGTACCCTTGGCCACGCCCTCATGTTGCCTGGCCACGCCCTCTTGATCACACCTTCATGTTGCTTAACCATACCTCTTACAAATACACATGTGTCATGTGTGTCCCTATTTTCATCTGTGAAATGTTGGAGGGTATGCTCTTGAGTTCTGATCTGCTGCTTAGAGAAGGCTGAAAAAACAGTTACATTATCCTGCCAGGTTCTAGCAAAGCCCCTCCCACCCAGGCAGCCTATTGGTTACCCCTGGCCTTGCCAGGCTATAAATGCTTCCTGGTCAGGCCTGCGAGTTTGCCTTAGCAACACCCAGACTGTGGCCTTGTTGGTTTAGGGCGTTCAAAGTACTTGCATTCCCCAGATTTCCTGCCTGTACCCCAGTCCTCCTCTCTCTTTCTCTCCCCACTTCTTTCTTTGCAATTTTGCCTAGGCCTCCTGTGACTTCTGCCTCCTTCCACCCTTCCTTCAGCACTCTGGTCCCATTCTGCTGTGACTTGTACCTTGCACACCATGCATTCCTGTCTGTACAAGTTTTTAGTGTTGTTAATGTTTTACTATGTTTTTATTTGACTATTTTTTTTAATGTTCTGAGCTTTTAATAAACTGCTTTGGCTGGTCCCAGAAATGTGGGATAGATAGAAACAAGCCCTAGCACTTACACACAGAAAGACAACGGTAAACTGGGACCCCAAAGCTTGTGAAACACAATGCTTATGTTTCACTCTTTACCTGATCTGTGCTTGGCTCTGATCATATTTGGAATTTAGAGCTCCAAGCATCAATGTTTTAGGCCCAGTACTAACTTGTATCGCAGGCCCCCTCTCACATACATACCATAATCCCATCCCACATATACAACATCATGTATCCTGAAAGAAAATCTTTATTTTAATTCTGAAATTAAGTTTTCTAGGTTTCTGAAGTTACACTGAGGCTCACACTGTGGCTTCTCTACTATGCCCTTTTTTGCCTTTTCTGTTAACAGGGAGTCTGAAGAAGTGTCCTACAAAGCTTGCTGACTATTTTGTAACTTGGTCCTAATAAATGTATTATCCTGTTGATGTCTTACTTATTTAACATATTTTTTATCCTGCTTAGCCAAAAAGGTTCCCAGAGTGGCTTACAATCTAGAAAGACACGTCACACAAGGAAAAAGGGATGGGGAGGGAAGAGGGGGAGAAATGAAGCAGTCTTTCAGCGTAGCTAGTGGAATGGCTCTGCTTCTCTCTCATCTCCCTCTGTACTTGCTGCTGGAATAGCTAATAGGTGTTTGTTTGTTTTTATTCTAATGGACCAACATGAATGCAGTTTCCCTTTTGAAATCATTTTCATCTTGTTTCTGTTTATCTACTTCCCTAATAGTGTATTGCTAGGCCAGGCTGCCTTGTCTGTTTTTGAAAAAACTGGAGGATCCATTGGTATCCTTTAGCTTTTTTTTTTTTTAGTACCCTTTGTATAATTTCCTTACATTTCTGACTGACCCGGTTCGCACGATCACCGTGGCTTAAACAAGCCACAGCGGCTTATTTAAGCATCAGCACATGCTGGGCAGCCATTTGCCTAATTATCTGCCAGGGCGTGGCTTGTTGTGTCATCTGAATCCGGGCAGATGACACAACATGGCTTGTTGGAGGGGGAAACAACCCATGGGCTGTGGTTGGGCTATTTGAGGGTTGTTTTCCCCTCTCAACCAGCCATGCCACCCAGGTTTGGATGACACAACAAGCTGTGGCTGGGCAGGTAATTAGGCAAATGGCTGCCAGCACGCTCCACAGCTTAAACAAGCCACCATGACCTGTTTAAGCTGCGATGATTGTGCAAACCAGGCCACTGCCTTATTTGTATTTATAACCAGACATGGTAATATGGTGTGTGTATGTACTAGACATTTACTCACATATATTTTGGGCTTGTAAGTCCCACCAGCAACCCTGATTGCCCTTCTCCCTGGAATCAATGTCCCTGATTATTATGGAGCTTTGTACTTCCCGCCACCTGTCCCTCCCACCTGCTTATGCACAAGGAATTATGGGACTGGCAGTTCTTGAGAAAGTATGTCGCATAGGAAAGCAAAATCTCTCTGTCTCTTAAACTACAAGTCCTAGTTTAACTGCACAAACACAGACTATCTTCTACAGAAGCACTGCCTGGGCCAGCAATTCAGCTGTTCAGAATGTTGCTTTTTCTGTTCTAATACTGCTCCTAATTGAATTTAGGAAATTTCACAAGATCTGGATGATAGGTGCATAAATACAGGGAAATAAGGTTCTATAAACATATTCAAGCATGATCTACAATTTAGCCTCCATTTCCCCCCTCATGGTAATGGGGCTGCAGCCTAGACCAGGGTTTCCTGGATCTCCAAGCCCTGGTAAAATGCACCCTTCCCACCCAACTATGTTTGGGCCCTACTTAGGGAAGTATACATGGGGGTATCCCATTTCATCCCCATAAAAACCCTGCAAAGTTGGTTAGGTTGAAAGACAATGACTTCCCCAGTAAACTTTATAGCAGTGTGGACATTTATACCCAACACTTTCTGCTTCAGCCCCAGCAACCCCCAAACCTGGCACTTCAGGGCCAGTCACCTAGGTCATCTGACCCTGCTCACTGCCTGGACAACCAGCAATATCGGTGTGTGTGTGTGTGTGTGTGTGTGTGTTGAACCTCAGGTCTGGGAGCCAAATCTGGCCCTCCGGGGTTCCATAGATGGCCACGCCCCTTCCCCTGCTTCCTTTTCAGGGCCACCATAATTTAGTGGTTTCCTGGCTTTTCTGGAAGCAACACTCTGTGTCACCCCTCCCTGCAAGCAATCTGACAATGCAAACAGACAATTAGGCTACAATGTATATATCAGCTTGTACCCCTAGATTCATTCCAATCTCGTAGCACAAACAATCATCCTTGAAAAGCTGTTCTTCATAGAGAAGAATATCGGATGCACTGAAGAAAAAAAACACATCTTGGGGAAGATCCCTAATAAGAAAGCAGCTGTTTGGTGAGCCAGCAATATTCTTAGCACTAGAAAAATGCAGAGATGCTTAAAGATCAAGGAAAATGTTCATGCAACCTGTGCAAAAATGAACAAGAAGACTGGGAAATGGCCTCTGCCATTATTTTGATATCTTTTTCCTTTCAGCCCATCCCCTTTAGCTATGCATTGACGGATCGTCATTGTGTCCCAGCCAGTTCACCCAAACCCAAGCCCCAACAAGAAACTGGATGAGCAGGTTCATGCACCACATGAACCTGGATGAAATATCATCAACATTGAATTGTCATCACTTCCTGAAGATATGAAGCCCACGCTGCATTGTCTTTCCTAATGGCCTCCCATCTCTGTGAAAACTGGATCATGCTGCTCTTTGTTAAGGACCTCAGTGTCCACCCAGAAGATTGAAGCTCCTCTTGGAATCTCTCACCTCTCACCTCCAGAGAAATGTTATGACTGAAATATTCAATGGCATCAAAACCAACTGAGCTTTGCATTGAAATGTGACCTTTGCTTATTGCTAATAGGATTTTTATTTTTATTTTTAAATCAAGGAAATGATTGCATCTTGGGTGCTATATAATTTTAAACAAGCAAACAATGGATCAGTGCACAAAGCAAATTGGCATGTTGAGAGTATGGGTTGTGTGGATACACAAAGAGCTACACATTGGTGAAGTGGTTATGTTATCATTTCACCATGAGCCTGCTGGGTGCCTGTGAAGAAAAAAGTGTCAGAGTTTCCTGCACCACACACACACACACACACACACACACACACACCTCTACACGTGTAAACAAGATAATCCCAGCTGGAGGTTGAGAATCTCATGCAAATGTACATAGCTTTCTCTGATGGCGCCTCGGAGTCTCCCATGTCTTTGATGTCTCAGTATTTGCATGCAAATGCGGCCCAAGTATTCTATTCATGACCAAGGAGCCACCTCTTCTGCTTGGCCCAGATGAAGTTCATCTTGATTGGCCAAAGACAGCTGGGCTACTGAAAGGAGGGGTGGGAGGGAGGAATATACTGTTGCTGTGGCTTCTGGTTTGGGTTGTTGTCTGCATGCTTTCGCGGGAGTAGGGCTTTTTTGCTTAGGCAAGCCCTGAAGAGGACCAACCCCCAGACAAAGGGAGTAAGTGCCTGGGTATTTATACAGTAAGGGACTAGTTTTGTTGTTTTGTAGCTCTACTGTGTATACCAAAGTGTCTCCCCACCTTTTCTCCTTCTCTCATTCCCCACCTTTTATTGTAATCTGTTTACCTTAAATAAACGTTCCTGGTTTTACCCCACACGGTGTGTGTGGTTCCTCTGTGGTTCAGTGCTAAATCCAGTGTATAGACCAAGGGCAAGGCCCTGAGAGAATCAAGTCCAGACGGCAGTCCTTCACAGTGCCCATCAGCTCATATTGGTGGAATGTAAAATCAAATAATAAATTGTGGAGAAAGCCCAAACACAAGTCTGCACTCACACACACACAATTTTCCCCTAAGGGAGGGGGCGAGGGAGGAGGGATGAGATCACCGGAGAAGCAACCAGACAGGTCGTCAGCCCCAACAAAGGAGGGTCTCGGTGGAGATCCACAAAAGTCCAGGAAGGACCATCAAGGACCATCAAACTATCAGGGCAGTCTCAAAGAGCTGCAAAGTACCAGTACGTCACCTTCTTCCCGGGCAGGAATAAGCCCACCTGAAACGAAGGGGCAGGCATAAGCCCCCACCTGACCTGGAGGGCGGGGAGAGCAGGAACTCCGGGGTAGAAAACCCCTCTCCCTTCCGGTAGAGGGTTGTTGGGAACCACGGGTACTCCGGGGCCAGATCCACCTCAAACCAAGCAGTCCGAGTACGCCATTCTCATCCACGGATCGCCGACCCGGAGCCAGGCTGAAACTGACTAGGCGTATAGTCTTTGGTCTGAGGTAATTGACTAGATTCAGTCCGCTAGTCTGGGAGCCTGCTCATTGGGTAAGGCGGGGGTCAACTAAGGTTGTGTTGACAGTATAGTATTCCTGAAGAGCTGTTAGTTCCGTTCTGTGTTATTGTGTAAACAAATAAAAGCCTTATTTGGTCATTTAAAGGGCTGCGGTTTCCTCTTGTGTGCGAAAGCCTCGCGGGTGGTCGCTAGCGCTCGTACGGGCTGTAACTCAGTGCCGATTAACCCGTTAAGCGCCGAACTCACGCAAAGGATCCTGTTGGTGATCCTTCACATAAATAAACAAACATATATGTAACCACCCTGGCTGCCAGAGCTGGTGTCAGAGGTAGGCATTGTTGGGCACCTGCCAAGGCCCACTCCACTGTAGGGGGCTGACTATTAAGCCCTAGAGCCTCCTGGCCCTCTTGCTCCTCTTCCTGGCTCTTGCAGCTAATTCACCTGCCCTCTCTGAACATATAAGCAGTGACCAGAGTGGGGAGATAGAGCAGCATCCTTTGCTTGCCTTCTGGGTGGTTGTACAGACTGGGTCTGGAGGGAGAGAGCAAGTAGATGGGCAGTGGGAGGGACAAAGGGCCCCCCAAAGCCTGGAGCTGGTTGCAGAGGTGGCAAGTATCTGGGTCAGAGGGAGCAGCAGGTAAGCAGCACAGAGGGATAGACCAGTGGCATACCTCTGCAACAAACTTCTGTGGTGGCACAATATGTCTTGGAGTGGGCAGTGGCATGAGACCAGATCACTGGATGCCTATGGATAGAAGGATTATTTGCCTTGTGGTATTATTATCTCTGCTTGCATTACCTGGTTCCTTCTTTCCACCAGCACTTCTGGTAGTGCAAAGAATAGAGAACCAGTGCCTCTGATCAGTGCCACAGGGCTTCTGGTTTGAGTCATGTGGCACTTAACATAGTTCAGGAGTGCATGTGTTGCTCTCAAACTAACGGAGTATGAGCCAAGGTTTGACAAATTATCAGCATGCATGCAATAGCAAAAATCACATTAATTGTGCAAAAGCATGCCCAATGCAAACTTTTACCTAATGCAGTGTTTGCAGTCCAAGACATAAAGTGTTTAAAATGTGTTAAGCACGTTTAGTTTTCTTGTTTATCTTGCTCATCCTAGTACAGGTTGACTTTTACTTTTACTAATCCGACACCTGTAGAAGCAGGGAAAGGACCCGGGTAAAGCTTGCCCCATACAATTTCAGTCTGGCATATAATCATATTACAAGTTATTTATTTATTTATTTATTTATTTATTTATTATTTATTAATCGCCCATCTGGCCGGTCACCCGGCCACCCTGGGCGATGTACAATTAAAATACAGTAAAACAACACAATAAAATATAATAATTAAAACAATATTAAAAAATTCTTATTAAAAACCTAACCCACCCCATATTCCCGCCTGAACAGCCATGTTTTTAATGCACGGCAGAAGCTCATCACGGAGGGGGCATGGCGAAGGTCACTAGGGAGGGAGTTCCATAATGTGGGGGCCGCCACAGAGAAGGTCCTCTTCCTAGACCCCACCAGCCTGGCTGCTCTGGCTGATGGGATAAGGAGAAGGCCGTCCGTGGCAGACCTTGTTGAGCGGCCTACTTGATGTTGCTGGAGGCGCTCCTTGAGATAAGCTGGGCCGGAGCCGTGTAGGGTTTTAAAGGTCAAAACCAACACCTTGAATTCGGCTCGGCAAGCAACTGGTAGCCAGTGCAACTCATTAAGCACTGGCGTGATGTGATCATGCCAGCGGCTGCCCTTAATCAGGCGAGCCACCGCGTTCTGTACCAGCTGAAGCTTCCGGACCATCTTCAAGGGTAACCCCACGTAGAGCGCATTACAGTAGTCTAGGCGAGAGGAGACCAAGGCATGAACCACTGATGGGAGCAGGTGATTAGGAAGGTAGGGGCGCAGCTGCCGTATCAGATGGAGTTGATACAGCGCCGCCTGGCTCACAGCTGCCACCTGAGCCTCCATGGACAGCTGGGAGTCTAGAATGACCCCCAAGCTGCGGACCTGGTCCTTCAGGGGTAGATGTACCCCATTCAGCACCAGGTCAACATCCCCTAACCTTCCCTTGTCCCCCACCAGAAGTACCTCGGTCTTGTCGGGGTTCAGTTTCAGCATGTTCCTTCCCATCCAGCCAGCCACTGACTCCAGGCACTTGGACAGGGTCTCAACGGCCAACCTCGGTGAGGACTTAAAACAGAGGTAGAGCTGCATGTCATCCGCATACTGATGACACCGCACCCCAAACCTCCTGATGATAGCTCCCAGCAGCTTGAGGTAGATGTTGAATAACATCGGGGAGAGGATGGAACCCTGCGGCACTCCACAAGTGAGCAGCCGAGGGTCCGAAGCCTCCTCCCCGAGAACTACCCTCTGATACCTTCCAGAGAGGAAGGACCGGAACCACTGCAATACAGTGCCTCCCAAGCCCAAGCCCTCCAGACGGTCCAGGAGGATACCGTGGTCAACGGTATCAAAAGCCGCTGAGAGATCGAGGAGGACTAGAAAGGAGCATTCGCCCCTATCCAAAGCCCTCCTCATATCATCCACCAAGGTGACCAAGGCCGTCTCCGTCCCATGTCCAGACCTGAAGCCTGACTGGCACGGATCTAAATAATCGGCTTCATCCAAGTGTGCCTTCAACCAGGGCCGGTGCTACCATTAGGCGAACTAGGCTACTGCCTAGAGCACCAGGCTAAATGGGGGCGCCAGAAACGCGGGAAAGAGGTGAAAGAAGTGCACCCCTCCCTCCCTCCACCTCAGGGCTCCATCTCCAAGCTGGCTCCGCTGAAGCTTCAGGCAGGCTCCTCCTCACAACCAGCATCAAAAGAGGCAGAGAAGGCGACAGGCTGGAGGAGGCAGAGGCAGGCAGGGGCCAATGATGGGAGGCTGGTGGGCAAAGGGAAGGATGCACCTACAAACACCTCCTTCGCCTTCCCTCCCTCTGGCGCGCGCCTCAGGTTCCTCAGCTCAACGTCCCCTGAAAGCAGTTACTTTCCTGGTATTTCCAGCAACCAGGGAGGGAGGGAAAGGTATTTTCAGCTAGCTCCGGCTCCAACGTTTTAATTATTTACCATGCTGTATTTTTGCGGGAAGGATGCACCTGCAAACACCTCCTGGGGTGGGGGATGCACCTGCAAACACCTCCTGGGGTGGGGGATGCACCTGCAAACACCTCCTGGGGTGGGGGATGCGCCTGCAAACACCTCCTGGGGTGAGGGATGCACCTGCAAACACCTCCTGGGGTGGGGGATGCGCCTGCAAACACCGCACGCCTCATGTTCCTCAGCTCAAAGTCCCCTGAAAGCAGTTATTTCCAGCAACCAGGGAGGGAGGGAGGGAAAGGTATTTTAAACTAGCTGGGGTTCCAATGTTTAAATTATTTACCATGCTGTTTCTGTGTTTTGGTTTTAAATGCTTTTAGGGTGCAATCTTCCTACGCATGTTTGGAGGGGGGGGAGTCCTACAACTCCCAGCATTCCCCAGACAGCCATGTGCAATCCTATGCCCGTTGAGGAGGAAAAAACCCCGTGGGGCTTTTTTCTGCCTCAGGCTCTCTCTTTGCTATGTTTCTACTACATGCATCCCCCCCCCCGCAACCCAGAAGATGTATGAGTCAAACCGGTGTTTCTGCACCTCCACCCTGCGAGGTAGGACAGGCTGCAAGATGCCCTTTTGTCTCTATTCCTCACAGGTAGCGCCACCACACCTCTCTCACATCCTTTTTTCATATCCCTTGTGCTGCCCGCAGGAGGAGACAGACTTTTACATATATAGAGAGTAGGAGAAGGCCCTTGGGAGTTCCTGGCATAGCTGGGCTGATGTTGCCTCTTTGCTTTCCATGTGAACACACAAAGGAAAAGTTTCAAAGTCTACAAAGTTTTTCTATGGGGCTTGGCAGTTCCTAGGGAGGGAAATTTATTTATAATGGGCATAGGGCTGGAGGGAGGGAGGGCTCAAGTGGGAGGGGGGGCGCTAAATATCTGATCTTGCCTAGGGCACCGAACTGCTTTGCACCGGCCCTGCCTTCAACTGAGCACCCACCACCCGCTCGATCACCTTGCCCAGAAATGGTAAACTGGAGACTGGGCGAAAGTTGTTTAAATCCTGGGGATCCAAGGAGGGCTTCTTTAGAAGCGGTCTTATTACTGCCTCCTTGAGGGCTGATGGCATCACTCCCTCCTCGAGGGAGGCAGTAATAAGACCGCTTCTAAAGAAGCCCTCCTTGGATCCCCAGATCCAAGGAGGGCTTCTTTGAGCCCTCCTTGGATAAGTTGAGAATCCCTTATCCAAAAATACATGTGCCTAATTATTTAAAAAGTTTGTATAAATTCCCTTCAGGCTATGTGTACAATGTAGTACTATAATAATTTTTTGAGTTGATTTTTTTTCCAACAAAAAAATGTTTGTATCATTGAAAGCTCTGTTATTGTGTTTTTCTTTAAAGACAAAATATGTTAATTAGTTCAGACAACTGTATGAGTTGTTTTTCTAAAACTAAAACCTCGGTATTCAGGTTTAATTGCAGTGTTGGCACTTTGAAATAAATAAGTTGGTTTTGTGTTACAGTTTGGGCACTCAGGCTCAAAAAGGTTCGCCATCACTGGCTTATGATATAGGACCCTGGGGCCCTTGGAAGCTCTTCAGGGAGTCCTCCATGAGATCAGTAATGATGGACAAGCTTCCCTGGATGACAGCTTGCCTACCCCAACTGTTCTTCAATGAAATGTATAAAAGCAAAGTAGTGCTGTGTTCACTCTCAGATGCCCTCAGTTCACAAGGGGCAGCAGTAACACCCAGCAGACTTGGCCAGTGTCCCATGGAAATGGAGTGTGTGTCCTAGAAATCCCTCAGAATCCCCTGCAATGCATGAGGATTCCATGGCAGATGCTCAGGGGTTCCTTGGGTAATGAGATTCTGTAGAAAGCATTCTGTTGATGTAGAAAGATTGAAAACACTGATATAGGATATGTAAGAATATATATATATATATATATATATGACATTCATTTGCCTCCCAGCATCCCTCACCAAATTTTACTCTCACTTCTATTCTGTTCACTCCTCTTGATTTGATACCAAGAGAACTGTACAAAATAAAGGCCAGGGCAGCATTTTTCTGAACTGCGTTCTATAATCGCTGTCCGCCTCCCTCCCCCAGCCTTTGTATGTGCTACATTCAAAATGAGAGAGAGAGAGAGAGGGAGAGAGAGGGAGAGAGAGAGAATTGGGTGTGCATGTGTAAGAAAAGATGGTGGGATTGACAGCACAACGGAAGGGGGTGTGGAACCTGCTCCTTTGTCGTATTTTTAATCCAAAATTAGTATTTACTAATATTTCCTGTTTCTGACACAGTCATTAGGTTTCTTTATTTCTTTCTCTAAAATGCTCAACAATAATTCAAGGTTTTAGACCCAGCCAAGGTTATACAGCCCTGTCTATGGATTGTCGTGCTTATTCATAAGCCAGTTTAGCTCTGCACTTGTGTTGCAAAAGGATTGAATTATAGCTTTGGTAGTAGATTAGGTTTCTTTGTATTATTCTATTTATATATCTGGTTGCTCCATTATGCATTTTCTTCATACTATCTTATAAACTGATTGGGGCATATCTCCTTTGCTTTTGTGTGCCTAAGTGCCCACCACAGTATGGATTTGAAAGCAAAATTAAATACCTACTATCGTCGGCTTAGAAAATCATTGGTTCTCAATTGCTCCTTTGTAATTCTGCCTACAATTCTGCCTACCTACATTCAGCTTATAAGGAAAATGCAATTAAAGACATGGATTGCTGAGAAATGGGAATTACTTTTCATCTAAGTAATGAGTAAACTTTTGCTATTTAGCTGTTTCTGAGCCCAAATACCATTCTGGAGCTTTGCCGAGGTAAGCTTTGGATGAGACTTTTGTGTTCTTAGTACAATCCAGTTTACTCACATGTGCCCACAGTTCAGTCAGTATCTTCGTTGCTTTTTGGTTCTAAAGTTAGATGCTTAATCTTTATTTTGCTATGTGCCTTGAAACAAGTAGCGGGCTGCTATCTATTTATTTCTTGAAAGTCCAAACACTGACATGGAAATAAGGAATATATCTTCCTAAGCAAGAAATGTTATTCAGTCTGTTTTCTATATTTATAGGCCACCCTATAACAAAGGTTTTCAGGGTACCTGACAGAATAAAAACAAACAAATTAAAAACAACAATAAAAAGAGCAATACAATATAATGTGATGCACCAAAAGGGCATTAAAGCAAACTTTAAAGGTACTTCCACACAGTCTTTTATGGGGCCATCGCCCTGCCTCATTCATGGGATTTTATGCAGGGTTCAGACGTTGTTGCCGTCTACTCATGTACAATGCTTTTTGATTTGTAGTTCTAGGAGCCCTCTGTTTTGATTCACCCTAAGTTAAGGTCAAGAGTAAACAGCAGAGAATAATGATGTATAAAAGCTAAAACAGTTTTAAAAGCTACAGCAAGATTTAAAAGACCAGGGAAAATAAAATTAAAAGTCTTTACCTGGCACCAAAATGGCATTAAAATAGGTGCCAGGCGAGCCTCCCTTGGGAGGACGTTCCACTACCATTCCCTTCCCCCCAGTCATGGAATGCCCCTTCCTAGATGCCATTTCACCATCTTTCAGAGAAAACCCAGGTTTGGCCCAAAACATCTTTGTTAGTTTCTGAGTTTGCACACTTAAGAGTTGTATGCTTAAAACAGCTTAGGTGGTGTAATCTGTGAAAAGGCCCTTAGATTCATGCCGCTAAGATGCATCCATAAGACTGTCAAAACCTGAACACAACATGGACAGGTCCTATCTGTAAAATCACAGTATCCCAAATGTTACCTGGTTGCCATGCAGCCCAATCGTCTGCATGTTTACCCTGGAGGACGTTCCAGTGTATTCAGTAGGACTTACTCTGTAATAAGGGTGCATAGGATTTCCCCCATGCAGCACAATCCTAATTGGTTAAGTCACACTGAGCTCACACCTAGTTGGGTTGCTTGCTACCTTAATCTTCTAATTGTCTTGTAATTTACTGCTGTTCCAGCACTGTCCAATAGGGGGTGCTTTTGCTGTGTAGGTAAACATTTGCTAAGGGCAGCCTGGGTGGCTCACAGGTCACTTCACTTAAACTAATTGTGATGGAAATTCAAGTTTCTAAGAAAAGGCCATGTTTATGCACTTTAATGACATATCCTTTTGTTCAGTATACATCTGATATTGTAGATTTCATATAGAGTTGGAAGGAGCCAACAAGGCTATCGAGTCCAATCCCCTGCTCAATGCAGAAAGCTAGAGGAGGGGTCTCCCATCCAAGTAATAACCAGGCCTGACCCTGCTTAGCTTTCCACGCTCAGACAAGCTGAGCCAGCGTAAGCCACGAGCCTGTATGCTCTCAAGAAACTCTTGATTCCTTTTCTAGAATCGGTTTCAGTGGCACCAATGGAGACATGGGGGTTCACACCAAGGACTTTATGGAGCAGGGGTCACCAACCTTTTTGGACCTGTGGGCACATCTGGAACTTTGAGAAATTGCTGTGGGTGCCACCACAAACTGGCTCCCAGAGTGGATGTGGCTAGTCTCATAATGGCTGCTGTTTGAGCCTGGCTAATCAAAAGTGAGCTAAAGAGGTGTGAGTGGGGGGAGAAATAGCAAGGCTGGGGGCTATGAGGGAGGGGGAAAGAGCAAGGCAAAGGGGGAGAGGGGAAAGAAAGTACAAGGCTAGAGGCTAGAAAGGGAGAGAAAGAAGACAGCTCGAACACTGGAGGTCCCCATGGGTGCCGCATTGGGGACCCCTGCTGTAGAGGACAGAACCCCATCTATGGGTTAGTCTTTCTATTTTTATCCCTCCTATATTTCCTATAGATTAGGGTGGTCACTGATGCACCACCAAGAAAAGAGGAAGTGCATCACCCAAAAAGAGGACGAAAGGGGATGTAGATTTGCATAAAATTTGCACATGCTATATAGATATAGATGCAAACTTAGAATTGCTAGAATTTAAATAGAAATAGAATGTATGTAATAACAGTGGGAAAGACTGTGTACTGTGTGCCTGCTTGTTCCACTGTACAAGTGTTAACTGTCAATGGGCAACTTCAAGGCCCTTCCCGGCTTTCCCTTCTTATGGTTCTCTTTATCTTTAAATCACTTGGGCTGGACAGCCCTTCAAATAGAGGACACCTTCAAACTGAGGACTGTCCTCTGTAAACTAGGATGCATAGCCACCCTACTGGAGTTGCGGGCAATGGGGGAGTGGCACATAAGAAAAAGAGAAATTCCTTTATGAAAAGTATCTTGTACCAGGGCAGGTTTCCCATGTTGCCTGCTAGACTGAAGACACTGCTCCTTCCTGAGCCATCAGGTATAAGATGGTGTTATTCCACTGATGGAGCTGCTTCCATCAATGGGACTGAGAGGGGGGCGATTCTCCCCCTTCCAGCGTAGATTTTCAAGAAGCCCCCCCCGCAGCAAATTTTGGGCTGGTGCAGAAGGCTGTATGGATGGGGAGAGGGAGAAAGTTGTGCTGCGCTAGCAGACCTCTGCTAGTGTGATGCTGGATTTAACCCTCTATGTCTACTGAGAAGGAAATCCCATTGAGTTCAATGTGGCTCACACCCAGCAGTCTTTGGGCACAGCACATTATATATAAACATGATAGGAAAAGGGATTGCTTCCCACCCAAATTTACTCAAAAGAGCATTCCCATCCAAAGGGGATGAATAATATAAAGGTATAATCACTTCTTATCAGCCCCAAGGGATTATAAAAACAGAGTGGCCTATCAAAAACTATCTCCAACCACGTTGCAAGCAGTTGTCACAGTTTCTAGTATGTCTAGGACTGTTTGGGGCAATGGAGTATAACCGAATGAAAGCGATTGCGCGTGATCTTTTCCTGGGGCTTTCATTGTAAACTGAATAGAAACTCACTTAATCTGTGAATTCTTTTATCCTAGAGGAAAGGAGGGAACGGTCCAAAGTAAGAGAACAATCAGCACTGGATGGTATTGTACGCAACTATTGCCTGTTCTTTTATCCCAACTTTTCTACTAAATGGCTTTTTATGTGTGTATGTTTCCATTTATCGATGCATTTATATACTTTTAAAATGTACATCATTTATATAGCTAGGCACTGGAAAAATTACTCCTTTCCACCAGGTAATACTGCTCTGAATAAAATACAGATCATGCCTGAAAGGAATGTCTTTACTTTATAAAGATAATGACAGAAATATTTCTAAAGTCAATTGTTATGAGATATGGAAACCATTCATCATCTATTATAGTGTTCATAATCTTTATCCTAATCTATTCAGCCTTCATAATGGATGACTCACCTAGCCACAAGTTCACCACCAGGAACTCCTGTTTTTGCTACATGCATGGAATGGCAAACCGTACTTGGTAGCTGAGAAATTATGCAGCTCTGGTCTAGTGGAATAGACAAGCTACTAAACCTAGTGTGGAATCTTGTACGTGCATCAGTTTTCTCTGTTACTTTATTGTGATTATTTCAATTACGGTAGCCAGACTTTGTTCATAGCAGATCAAGGTTGCTCTTAATTATTTTAAGTACCCTGAAAATCCAAAATGGGTGGCATTAGCTCATGCTGCTTACCTTCAGGGGAGGCCATGAAGAGGGGCAATCCCCCAGTATTTTTTTTCTCAGAAGCACCAGTATCTCTGGCTGGCTAGCTCACTGGTTCTACATTCACAGTGACTATTCCAGTAAAGAATACTAATGTCAAAACAACAACGAATCTTGTGACACCTTATAGAATAAAACATTTATTCTTCTGGCATAAGCTTTCATGGACAATAGCCCACTTCATCAGATGCATGGAGTGGTATCAAGAGTTTCAGGTATTAATACAGTATATATGGTGGTGGTGGGAGAATTGTAAACAGTGAGGACAGAAGGAAAATAAATAAAGTATTGACAGTGGCAACCACATTATTAACCATGGACATTCAACCATGTAGCAGGTATGCATGCCAAAGATTAAAAAAAAAATCTCTTTGCTAAAAATAATTTTTAAAAATACCAGCTTGTCCTGGATTAATAACACTGGTGTTGTCTATTGTGTGGTGGTGTGGGGGATCACATTGCTTTTTGCAATTTAACCTTGCATGTGGCCAAGAGCTGGCATTTGGATTGTGCTAAATCTGGTCCTCCAGCCACTGAAATCTCTTTGCAGCTCCCCTGCTTAGGTCCGGGCCTTCCATTAAGCAGACTGAGGCAGTCCCCTCAGGCAGAAGATATTGGGGCTGGGGAACAGTGAGGTGTTGGGGGACAGGGCTGTGTGTGCCACTCAGCCTACCCTGTACCCCCAAGCTAACCTGCTGCTGTCAGGTGCATTGAAGGACATTGTCCTAGTGCCAGTGTTGAAGCAAAATTCAGCTGCCAGTTTGGTTGGCTTTTGTATGTGGAGTGGGGAAGGCATCATCTTGTCCATCTCAGGCAGCAAAACATCTTGGGCCACCCCTGCCCCTATTGACATCTGAAATGGCATTCCAGATTAATTCAATGCATATACGCCCAGCTCCAGCACAAGGTTGCTTGCCACTTGAGACAGGAGAAAACACGCACCGCCGCCACACTGCACCCCCATCCCCTTCTCCTGTTCCACCCCATCCTTCCCCTTACCTTTGCCACCACTGCTGCATCAGTTCTATGGAGAGCTACACATGGCTAGAAGAAGTCTTGCAGGGCTCTCACGAGAGCAAAAGTAGAGTGTGCAACAAAGGAAACAGGGGATGGGTGGCTGCTCCAGAGAGCCCCACTGGCCATTCTCTCACTGCGGCAAATGGCACAGCAGCTAGCAGGGCTCTCCAGAGCACCCACTGGAGAAGGTGGGGCAGCAGTGGTGGGCCCTCCTGGTAGGGGCAAGTCTGCAATTTGCCCCACTCTGCTGCCTGATGCAGACATCTCATCCTGCTTATGGGAGGGCCGGTCCTGTATATGCCGCACCCCCCCCAAGTTTGCAAAAGTCTATTAGTGTTCTCAGAAGCACAGCATATTTAATATCCATATTAAATTTTGGTTGAACTTGAATCTCTCTCTCTCTCCCTCTCCCCCCTTCCTGCTCCTCCCTCTCTCTATCCTTGTCTCCCTTCTTGCCAAAGTTGCCCATCAGATATCTCCTGGCCGATTATGTCTGCTGTTGCTTGGGAAGGATCCGGTGTATGACTGCTCAGTGCGCTCTGAGCTGTGATCAGTAGACTGCTCTGAAATATTTTCAGGGCAAACCCTTTTATGGGTGCGAAAAACAATTAACTTATCTATTCCCTGCTAGTCCTGAAGCTTTATGGGCAGCCCAGATGTAAATTTATTTTAGCCACAAAAACCGATGTATAATTTTATTTTATTTTTCTGTACAACTGAAAAGTGGAGAGCCACTGTGATTAGAAGATACATTTCAATTAATTCTCCCCTTCAACGCTTTATCTCCCTGGCATCAGAACCTTTTATAGTGTTAAAATTAACAATTATTCAGCTGATGGCTGGCTGAACCCACTAGGGGATCTGGAAAGGGCTTCAGATAACACAACACGTATGAATCATTCAGGAGGACAATTCATGAAAGAAAAGTTATCTGTGTTTTGGATGACATTGGAAGAACTAAATAGGGAGGCACTGTGAAGAAGGGGCATTTGTGGCTCCATTGTCCAGCTCAGAGTTTCCTTTCTTCTGCATTATTATTGTGTTGTGAAATACACATTTTCAAAATCAATTAACCATTAAGGTAGAGATTAATGCCTCTGCTTCAGCTAAGAAAACGCTTCGGTGTTGAAAGATGAATTCACAGGCGCAGCACTCTTTCAAAAAAGCTGTTGCCAGATAAGGTGGCAACTGTACTTTGAAGAGGAACAATGAGAGGTGACAGACAAGCCCATGTTTACCAAACTGAATAGAGGACTTGCAGGTTTCCACTTGACGATCAGTTACATAAATAGCAAATCAAGTCTGGAGTGATGTTTCAGCAGCCCATATCAGTAACAAAGTGGCAAGTACTGCAGATTATAATAACAACGTGCCATGAAATTTTACTCCAGGCTGTGTTGTCCTGGAAGAACATTGTCTTATATTTTACTTTCAAGAAAAAAGGAACAACAACAACAATCCATTTTAATAGATCATTTGAAATGGTCTCCCCTTAGTACATTTAGCAATGATAAAACAACTCTCCCCAAGTACATACTATTGCCACACTAAATGTTTTGACGTTTGGTTTGGATTGGACAAGATAGTGATGAGCAGCCTTGTGGACAGAGTTCCAGCAGCTTCTGCCTCCTTTCTCCACTTTTTTATAGATGGGTTTTGAAAAGAAATGGGGGTTATTAATGCAGCCTTCCCAAACCTGGTGCCCTCCAGACCTTATGGACTTCAACTCCAATCAGCCCCAGCCAGCATGGCCAATAGTCAGGAACTGGGAGTTGTAGTCCAAAACATCTAGAGGGCACCAGGTTGGGGAAGGCTGTATTAATGTATCAATAGTGATTAGTCAAGATAATTCAATGGAACCTGGACAAGCTGAGGATAAACTGCAAGAAATCATCAGCACCTTTATACAGGTGGCTTGTGAGCTTCCAGAGGCATCTGGCTGACCAATGTTGGAAGCAGAATGCTGGGCTAGATGGACCTTGGTCTGATCCAAGAAGGCAATTCTTATGTCCCCCCAGCCAGCCAGTCACAAAAATGAAGCCTAGTAGTGGACAGATGAACCTCATCAATTGGTCATACTGAGAAGAAAAAACACACCTGATGACCTGAACCTAAGGAATATCTATGCTACAAACATCTGTCAGTTTTATATAACTGTCATGGCTTCTCTCAAACCATCCTGGGAAATGCAGTTTGGCATGGTGCTGAGAATGTATTGATTTATTTGGGGCACAATCCTGTTGCTGTGATGGTAAGCCCCCAAACTTACACTCGTCTTATGCAAGACGGGAGGAGTGGTGGAGGTGATCTTTGCCTCCCTGTCCTTGCATCATGCATTTTTTCTAGTTGAGCTTTTTTGCCTGTCTAGCAAAGATGTTTTGAAGGGGGAAGGAAGGAGGCTGGAGAGGCCCCAGGATAGCTCATATCCTGGCCTTTCCAGTCTTCCCCCTCCCCACCCACCGAAACATCACCTTCCCCCCCCCGTCTCCACCGTCACATGTGTGGAAGGCTAAGCAGGGTCAAGCCTGGTCATTACTTAGATGGGAGACCCCTCCTCTAGTTTCCTGCATTGAGCAGGGGGTTGGACTCGATAGCCTTGTAGACTCCTTCCAACTCTATGATCTATGAAATCTATTTCCGACTTCAGAGAGGCAGCTGGAGTGATTCTTTCTGCACTGGCTGTGAGGGGGAAGGGGGACAGATCGTGGATTCCCCCCTCCGAGATCAGAGCGCTGTCTCCGACCTCGAATCTGGGAATCCAAAGTATCCTATGGTCCCTCAGATCATCGGATTGCTCCCTCTAAGCAGTTCTACTCTGCTCCCTGCCAAAATGCTCCCATAGCAGCTTACATATAATCAATAAGAACAAGCTTACAATCTAAAAAAAGAATCTATTAAATATCGCCCCCCCCAATTACAATTCCCCGGATTCCCTGGGAAATGCCAACTGGATTTTCAGTCATGCGCATCCATGGCATGGTTATACAGTAATACCTTGGATTGAGAGCATAATTCGTTCTGGAAATGTGCTTGTAATCCAAAACACTCTTATATCAAAGCAAGTGTCTGGCGGGCGTGAGCGGAGCTGATTTCGGCCCGCTACGCCCACTCAAGGCGAGCGGTTACATCCCTACGACTACTTGTCTTGCAAGACCTTGCTCGTTTATCAAGTCAAAATTTTAAATTTTTTTTTGCTTGTCTTGCAAAATGCTCTCAGACCAAGTTACTTGCAATCCAAGGTATTACTGTACCCCAAATCGTCACTGAGGAAACCGCTTACTTCATGGTTTATGGGAAAGTTGCTTATTCTTTTCTCCCTGTTTCAGTTTCCTCATCATTTTTATTGGCCTATTTTATCTGGATGTCATAAGGACTTCATTATTCCATGTCTGTAAAGCACTTTGAAACTGCAGAGTTCTGTGTATTACTATTAGAGTTAATTATAGCTTGAAGACGTTTATGATGTGTGAGCTTCTTTTTTTAGACAAGCAGTTAATAGCAAGAACACCTGCCTGTTCTGCATGGATATTAAAAGAAATTACAACACTTTTTGCAAGAACATGGCTTTGGCTCAGTATTCCTGGACAATATATTTGCCCCTCCTCTGACTCTGGGTCCTGCAACAAAATGTTGCAATGTATTTTTGCCTCCTAATACATGTGATCCTATTCAGGACTCCAACCAGCCATTCCCTCAAAGCGGGGCATTTTACAACCGCCACTAGGGAAAGGTGAGACATTTATTTGGTCCGCATTTCAATGCAAACCTCCCAAATTCGCACTTCACTTCCCAAACCAGATCGCAGTTTGCCACTGAAATCCACACATTTCTGAAGTTGATGATGCTGATGCAGTTCACACACAAAAAGTGTGTACATTTTTTTTTTAAAAAAAAAATGCACACACAAAAAAGTATATAATTTTTAAAAATGTGCAAAAGTTGTGTATATCTGCAAAAATGCACATGAAAACTCTGTATTCAATGGGGGGATGTGTACATTTGCAAAAATATGCACAAAAATGCATAAAATGTAATTTTAAAAAATGCACACAAATATATGTACAAATTTTCATGTAGAGTATTAAAAAAATGCAATCCAATCTAACATTGGAAAAATGAGAACGAGCAAAATCGAACTTGATAAATTCACCCATCCCAACCCACCGCACAGTTTTCTGGGGTTTTTTTCCATCTGATGTTCAACATGGGCTGGGGAGGGGGTGCGTTGGTGGGAGTGTGCCCCCTTATGGTGTTTTTTAAAAAATTGTATTTAAATTGAGTGATTGTATACACTGCCTGATACTTCAGTGCAAATATCTGATCTTATTTATTTCTCTCCACAAAAATGCTTTTGCATCACCCCACCACTCAATGAGCACTCCAGGTGGTGTACAAATAAAGAGCAAGAACAAAATACATGAGCACAAATACATCTGATAAGTGCACTATGTCCACGATAGTTTATACCACAATACATTTGTGAGAGACTTCAACAATTAATGCTAAAGCCCTAAGTGCCATCACATTTAACTGTAAAGATGAATCTTTGCTGTAAAGACCTATGTGTATTTTAATCATTCGTTGTGCTTTTTTTATTTGTTTAATTACTCCAATGTTTCATTCCTCTTATACATTTTGTAATTTTGTATAGGTTTTATTAATGGCCTTTGGCTTGCAAATAAATGACATCTTGTTGTTAGACTCTAAGGTGCCACAAGACTCTTAGTTGTTTTTACAAAAAGCTAAGCAACATTTTGTGCGATAAACCCAGGGAATCAGAATAAAAACAGAGTGGCATTAATTTTTAAAAGGTTATTTTCACCAGCCCTCTAAAGGACAATAAGGAGGAGGCCAGTCTAACCTCCCTGAGGAGGGACTTCTACAACTGGGATGCTGCTACACAAAAGGCCTTGCCTCAAGTACCCATCAA
Source organism: Shinisaurus crocodilurus (assembly GCA_021292165.1). Lineage (NCBI taxonomy): Eukaryota > Metazoa > Chordata > Lepidosauria > Squamata > Shinisauridae > Shinisaurus > Shinisaurus crocodilurus. Next base: position 161,361,752 of record CM037878.1, on the reverse strand, counting down.
GGAGGTGGGACATGTAACAGGGCCTCAGATGATGAACCCAAATTGCATCTTCAAAACTCCAAAGAGCAACTTTTCTAAGTCATGTGAACTTACTCCCTGATGCTATAACATGCAGAACATGCTTACTGAGCCCATTCAGAAGCAATGTGAATTGAATGTGTATCTGACCTGCAACATTTGCAATGGCCAGGAATCAGTGTAGCTTCCAAATGATCACACACACAATTGAAAAGTCTGGAAAAGAACCACCGCCACCAGAAAGAATAATCAGCACAGGCTTCCCACATGTTAAACCACATTCATCTGCCCCACAATTTGCTACACCACACCAAGATAATAACAACAATCCTAATTAACATTGATAGAGTGTTTTAGAGTGTTCAAAGCATACCACATACATTATCTCTGTAAAGTGAGTCATTATTATTGCAGATGGAGGCTGAGTGTGGGAAACTTGCTTAACATCTAACAGTGCAATCCTAAATATGTCTACTCAGGCAGAAGTAAGACCCATTGGTTTCAATGGAGCTAATTCCCAGGTAAGTGGGTATCTGTTTGCAGCCTAAGGTGCCCTTCTTACATTGGGTTTGCAATATGGGCACCACTGCAGCACGGCCTCATTGCTTAGGAAGCTGCCTTACACTGGAGTCAGACTATTTTCCAATCTACCCCACTACTGTCCACTCTGACTGGCAGCAGTTCTCCAAGTTCTCAGGTAGAGGGTCTTTTCCATCATCCCGTGTCACATATCATCACCTGATAGTGGGGAATGAATCTGGGACCTTCTGTATGTTCTGACATGGCACTATGGTCCTTGCCGCCAGTCACATGAGAGGCCCTAGGCTACGTGGGAGAAAACCACACTGCAGCACTTTTCCCACACTGAGTTCAGACAACACAATCACTCACACTCAAGGGTTGAGTATGGGTTGAGTGGGTTGTTGTTGAACCATGGGTTGTTGTTGAAACATGGGTTATCTTGTTGTCTGAACCCAGCTGAGATAACAAACCATGTTGAACAACCCACAGTTCACAGCCCAACAACAAACCATGGGTTGTTCGTAGTTAACAACCCATGGTATGTTAGCGCAGCTGGGCTCAGACAACACGATAACCCACGCTTCAACAACAACCCATACTCAACCCTTGAGTGTGGGTTATCATGTTGCCTGAAACCAGTCACTAGTGTTGCCCCAGTTTCCAAGGGGGGTTGTTCCCACATGGCCTGGGGCTTGCAACAGTACGTGAACAGCACCGGAAGCTCCCATGCCACAGCTGCTCGATCCTCCCATATTGCAGACGTTAACATGACAAGGGGCCCTTAGCGAGAGAGAAAGGCAGAGGTGAGATTCAAACCTGGGATACCATGGCTCACAGTTCAGTCTATTTTGTGAATTAGTGGATAAGAAGATTTGAACTGGAGACTTACGAGATCTCGGGTGGATTCTTCTTCCCTGCCTTGTGCTCTTCCTTAATACACCAAACAATTAGCTCAGAGTCCTCTAAGCCTCTGAAACGGCTTGGTTTAGGTTCACCTTTTGTGCTTTCCCTCTAAACTCAACCATACATTTCAAACACAAATCATCGTTCTACACACAGACCCAACTAATACAGCATAGCTTCACATGCCCCCTTGGGCATTCACTCAAATGTGTGCACAAACACAGTTGCCAAGTGGACAAACACACTCTGTCTTTTCCCTGCAGTGGCATTGGAGTTTTTTCAAATAGTGTTGGCTGGCGTTTAGGCAAGAATGGGTGAGAGGAGGCAGGGACTGTGGAGAAGGAGTTTGGACTGATGATGCCCCAAATGTGCAGTGCTAGTAGCACAAGCAGAATCCGCAGTACGTGTGACCGTGTGCTCTGAAAGTGCTTTTCAGTAGTTGTGCCAGCTTTTCTCATGTACACAGGATATAGTGTTATGAGAATCTAGCAAATCAGTATGGCTGTCACAAAAGAGAGAACAAAGGAATGGGTTGTGCATTAGCTACGGGTCACTAAACTACTCTCATGACTGAAAAGAAAGAAAGAAAAGGAACTCTGACATCTGGATGAGGCTCAAGAGTAACCTCGTTTCTTCCTCAAAAAGCCACACTTGTTCGGAATGACTTTGCTTTCAAAAACAAGGGTAGTGAGTTCACACATTCGTACTCATAATTCTACTACTACAATGCTGACTCAGCTTGTCTGAGCGTGGAAAGCTAAGCAGGGTCAGGCCTGGTTATTACTTGGATGGGAGACCCCTCCTCTAGTTTCCTGCATTGAGCAGGGGGTTGGACCCGATGGCCTTGTAGGCTCCTTCCAACTCTATGATCTATGAAATCTATGAAACATCAAGTAATGATTTGTACATATGTGTGAATGAGCTGCCACAGGTAAGATACTACAGGCCAGACCTGCAAGATTTGTGAGCTCCATCAAGCCCAGTGACGCTCAAGAAATCTTCTGATTTTGCTCCCTGTTCCCTGCCACTGTAAAAACAGGGTTTTGTCAAGCATCTGACCTGGCAGGCCAGAATACAAAAACATACTTCCACAGCAAGTATTGCATTGATAAATATCTGTAGCCAAGTCTGTGGTCAATCACAGCATTTCTGTTCCATAGGTCATGGACATGAAGGGCTGGAGGGAAAGAAGGAATCTCTGCAGACATGTCTCAAGATATTTTGGTTCCTTAGGTCAGGGATGGGCAGACTTCAGGCTTACGCAATCTACTTTATTTTTTTATTTTTTTTTACTACAACCCCAAGATCCACCAACTGGGCCTGGTGCAAAAGACATACACTTAACATTCAAGAATCCCGAGCCCATGAATTAGTTTCGAGTACTGAACGGAGCTCATGATCCTTCCACACAAAAATCCACTCCTGGTTGCCCCAAGCTTTCTTCATTCCATCAGAGTAATTAGGGTGGGGAGGGGTCATTTGATGTGGCTATTGCTAAACTACTGGGAGTTAGAAATCCTTGCTGATCTACTGGAAATCACAGAGATCTAACAGTAGCTCCCTACCTTCTGCCCACCCCTGTGCTTAGGTGGATAATCCAAATGGTGTCCCCTCCATGCTGGTAAAAATGTAACAATAAACTACAGTCATGCCTTGGATTGAGAGCATAATTGGTTCCAGAAACTTGCTTGTAATCCAAAACACTCTTATATCAAAACGGAATTCCCCCAAAAAAATTTGTACAGAGATTTTTAATTTAAGCCGTACTACAGTACTTGTATTGCAAGACGTCGCTTGTATAACAGGTCAGGTTTTTTAAAATAAATATTTAAAAATTTGCTTGTCTTGCAAAGCACTCTCAAACCAAGTTACTTGCAATCCAAGGTATTACTGTAGATTATAGACAATTTGCTGGCTTTAATGGTACCCCAGCATCTGCTACCTCAGGCAGACTACCTCACCCTGGATAAAGGTAAGCCTCCCATATGAACCAATCCATATGTTGAGAACTTCACTGGATTACCTGCTTCACCTTTAAGTGATCCCACTGCCTGGAATATGGTAAGTGGTGAAATGGGAAAGGGCCTTCTCTGAGATGGCAACAACGAAGCTGTGGAACCCCTTCCCTATGTAAGTTTGCCTTTTTCCTTTATTAGCTTTTAGATGCTTGGCCAAAATGGACTTCCACCAAACACCCCCCCCCCCTTTACCTCTTTTCCTGTTTCTGCTCCTCTGATCAATTGCTGCTAATTGCGTTTTATAGGTTATTTTTTAAATTTTAGTATGTTCAAATATGATTTTGAATGTGTTTTGTTAGCTACATTGGAGACTTTTTAGTCAGAAAGTGGGTTTATCAATAGTTTACAATCCTATGCATTTCTATTCAGAAAGAAGTCCCATTGAGTTCTCAGGTAAGTGGTATAGGATTGCAGCTTACTCAAACAAATAAATGAATGACTCATGGTAGGACCAGCCCTAATTCTGAACAATGTTTTGCCTAACAGCTGCTTTGAGGGCTAAGTGGTGGAAAATGTAGATATGAATAAACAAACACACACACACACACACACGTATGATTCCCTGTATCATCATCATCATCAGGCGATCACTCGTGACCGAGTAAGATTGTCTTCCAGGATTAAAAAAAAAATTACAAAAAGGAAATTTTAAAAGGAGGAAATTCTAAAGAAAATTGTGTAGACTCTAGCGATGGGTCCGTAAGTGACTGTGGAGGCCAATTCTAGATCCACACAGCTTCCCACAGTGAGGACACAGGTTACCAGATGGAAGATGGTCCTGTAAAGGATTCGTTTGATGTGCTTTTCGCCTAGCACATTTCTCCCTTTCACCTTGCACTCGGGCTTCTTCAAAGTCCATAGAACCTTCAGAAAGTCCATAGAACCTCCAGAAGACTTCAGGGATGCCATAATTATCACCCTCTTTAAGAAGGGTGATAGAACAGACTGTGGAAACTATCGGGGCATTTCTCTCTTAGCTACCGCAGGTAAAATATTCGCTAGGATTCTCGCAAACCGTCTTCTATCTATTTCAGAAGAGATCCTCTGGTGTGGGAATTATATATCGAACAGATGGAAAGCTTTTTAATCTCAGCAGGCTGAAAGCAAAAAGTAAGGTAATTACAACCTCCGTTGTGGAACTTCAGTATGCTGATGATAATATGGTCTCCGCATTCAGAGGATGATCTCCAAACTATCCTAAATGCTTTTGCAGAAGCATACGAAAAACTTGGTCTCTCACTTAACATCAAAAAAACCAAAGTGCTTCATCAGCAAGTGCAAGCTAACCCTTTGGTGATGCCATCTATCCAGCTTGGCGGGACAATACTGGAAAATGTCGATCATTTTCTCTATCTTGGCAGCTATCTTTCTGTAACAGCTAACATCGACAGTGAAATCCAGCATCGTTTGAGTTCCGCAAGTGCCGCGTTTTCTCGAATGAAACATAGAGTGTTCGAGGATCGGGATATTTGTAAGAAGACCAAAACGCTGGTTTATGAAGCCATTGTATTGCCAACCTTATTGTATGCCTGCGAAACATGGACTATCTATAAACGTCACCTCCACCTCCTTGAAAGGTTTCATCAACGTTGCCTCCAGAAAATCCTGCAAATTACTTGGGAAGATAGGCGAACAAATGTCAGTGTACTGGAAGAAGCAAAGACTACTAGCATTGAAAAAATGATCCTTCAATGCCAACTTCAGTGGACTTCATGTTGTTCGAATGTCTGACTGCCGTCTCCCAAAGCAACTACTTTACTCCCAACTCAAGGATGGAAAGCGGAATATCGGTGGTCAATATAAGAGGTTTAAAGATGTTCATAAAACTAATCTTAAAAAATGCAATATAAACATCGAAAACTGGGAAGCTCTGGCCCATGAACGATCTAACTGGAGGTTCCCCGTATACCAGCATTCTTAATAGGGAAAACCATACAACAGGACACAGACCCCAATGAGTATTTAATCTTATGAGAAAATGTTAGGGCAGCAGAAATTGTATACATACTTACCTGGGAGTAACTCTCACTGAACTCAGTGGGACATACATCGGAGTAGACGTGTAGGATTGCACTGTAGTTCACTGAAAATATAACTCCATTTTCTGATTCTTTCTTTGATGCCTACACGTGACTTCCATGGGAAAGAGTTCAACATAAGCACTGGACTCTACATTATTCCACTCCTGTACTAAGAAGGATATTTTTAAGTAATGTCAGCACAATGAAAGGATTAGATAACTCTGCAGTTATTTCTTCTGCAAAAAGACCCTATAATTTAAAATAATTTCATTTAACAATTAATATGTGACCCCACTTATGGTTTTTGCATCACATAATATGCACGATGGCTGGTAATCCCTTAATAAACAACATGCATCATCTTAATAATCATTTGTTGTACATAATTTAAAAAGGGATTTTGATAACTTGTGCAATGCTGCTAAAGTAATATCGAGGATTAACTTTTTGCAAGAGCCTTAACCCTCCCTAAAAGATGAGTAACTAGCTTAGAGTAACTCCTTTCTTTGCTGTCTCTTCTATTGTCATAATCTTCTTATAGTTAAAAAGTTTTCACTAATACTTAGCCTAGTGGTATTCCCTCTCAGACCATAGACCACACACTGCATACAGCTGGCCTAGATTTTTTTGTACTGGAGATTATACTTTCATCGCACACACTCTTGCAGAGTGAAGGTTTAAATTAAACACAAAGAATCTAAAATGTCAATGCATACTCTCCAATTGGCTCTATTTATCAGTGACAATCCTGTTTTTGTGGTACCCATCCCTAGTAAACTACTGTTCCTATTTTGCCTTTTGCTGTTGTGAAGATTTTGTCAGAGCCCACACATGTACATAAGAGTTGCCATTCCTAAGATTTCAACTCCCTCCCCTGGGTGCACTAGCAGTTAAATCTCTGAAGGGAGGGGGGCAGATACACATGAAAAGGATCTCAAGGTTGTAGTCAATCACAAGCTGAACATGAGTCAGCAGTGTGATGCAGCTGCAAAAAAGGCATAAGCCGTTTTTGTCTGCATTAACAGAACCATTGTTTGCAAGTCACAAAAGTAATAGCTCAGCTTTATTCTGCACTAGCCCAACCTCATCTGGAGTACTGTGTCCAGTTCTGGGTGCCGCACTTTAAGAAGGATGCAGACAGACTGGAACAGATTCAGAGGAGGGCAATGAAGATGGACGGGAAAGAATGACCTACAAAGAAAGGTGGAAAGAACTAGATATCTTTATCCTGGAAAAGAGAAATCTGAGGGGCTGAAATACCTGAAGGGTTGTCACATAGAAGAGGGCCCTGCCTTCTGCTGCCCCAGAGGGCAGGACTAGATCTAATGGGCTTAAGTTACCGGAGGGTAGGTTTTGATTGAACATTAAGAGAAACTTCTTAATGGTAAGAGAAGTTCAACAGTGGAACCAAGTACCTAGAAGGGTGGTGGGCTCTTCCTTGCTGGAGATCTTGAAGCGGAAGCTGGACAGCCATCGGCTGGGGCAATTCTAGCTCTGGATTTCCTGCATTGAGCAGGGGGCTGGACTAGATGGCCTCCAAGGCCTCCACCACTTCTGTGATTCTATATCTTATACCTAGTGCACATGCATATAAATGTATATACATGGACACTAAACCAGCATATACTGCACAATCTGCCTTTTCACACCATGCAACCATTTTGAAATGTTGATAACATCCTATTATGTTTACTAGACATAAATAGTTATGTTTTTCTAGAATATCCTGAACCAAGAGCAAAAATATCGTGTATGCTTTCAAATCATTGCAGAAAGAGGCCTTTGCAGAAAATATGACTGTTTCCAAATAGGCGACTCGTAGTGCTACCAAATAATTGTTCTTCAATTGTAAACTACAAGCGGAGTTGCAATTGACTTCCCACATAATCGGGAGTACTGTGCTTTATCTATGTGTACATCTCACTATGTTCTGTGCACATCAATGGGCATGGCACAGCTGCCATGGGTGGGGCCATTTGAAGCTCACCATACATTCATTATAACTTTTTGGTGGGTGCCATTTCATGACCCCATTTTTGTTTTGCTTTAATTAATCTTTTAATTATTGCGAAAACACTTTCTTGGCTAGATGTTTTCTTAATGGAAGGGAGGTATAGCACTATAATACCATAATGCTATGTTGTTAACTTCCTCTTCCCCCTCCTCCTCCCCCCTCCTCTTTTTTTCCTGGTCACTGCCAAAATGGTCATGACCAGAAAGTTTTTAAAAATAGATTTTAAAAGTTAGCATTATAAAAGTAACACCAGAATACAAAAATAAAATAAAATTATAGCATTAGAGTGCAATAGTGCTATAGCTCCTTTTTTAAGAAAAATGAAAGAGAGGTATAATGCTAACAGTTGAGTGGGGTCTGGACTTCTGCCCAGGACCCTGTGCTGATATGAGAGTATTTGTAGAGAAACAGGGAATAATAATAATAATAATAATAATAATAATAATAATAATAATAATAATAGCAGCAGCTGCTGCTGTTGCTGCTGCTGCTGCTGCTACATTCATACCAGGGATAGAGAATGTGCGGCCCTCCAGACATTGTTGGACTGCAACTCCCATCATACCTTGCATTAGCTATGCTGGCTAGGCCTGATGGGACTTGCAGTCCAACAACATCAGGAGGGCCACATGTTCCCCAACGCTGATTTATACCTTGCCTTTGCACCCAGCAGGCCCCAAGGCAGCATCTAACAGTAAGCATAATAATAAAACCAAACAATTCATCCTAACATAATTATAATATCAAAATACTCAACCCGTTATTTTAAAAAAAAGTAATACAGAAAACAGAGTAAGACAACGAGATATTATTACCTCTCCTGCACACGCATCAGAACAGCTTACAACAACCTGCTCGCTCCCCATTGTTCGGGGCTGCAGATTGAACTGCCCCACAATTCTACATATGCTAATCAAATGATTAGCTTGTAGTTCTCATTGAGCAACATGGGTAGCTAGTAGCTACACAAGAGCTCTGTCCCTTTGTTTTCCTCTTCATTTTGATGACTCCTCTCACTTTTCTATAGCAAATGTCATTGGATTGCTACCATCTGATAACTTGAACATAACTTTCCCTATCTTTCAACCTGTTGTCTCTCTCCACTGACTTTGCCTTTCTTCATCAACCTTGCTGGCTTCTTTGGTCCATCAGAGAGGGAGCAGTAAAACCTTATTCAGCCCATTGCTTTGATATTGCTCCTTTTCCCATGGGAAAGTTGCTCAAAGTGTTCTATTATGATTCATCTGCTTCTTTCTTAAATATAGAAGGAAACATTTTGTTCTTCCCTTTTAAATGCTCTGCTAGGACTGGAAAAAACCCTGCCTGAAACCCTGGAGAGTCACTGCCAGTCAGTGTCAGCCACACTGGGCTCAATGGACCAAGGGTATGACTCGGTATAAGGCACTTCTTGTCAATTTTTGGTGAAGTATAGTCTACTCTTAAATATTATATAGGAGATGTGTTTGTTTGCATTTAGGGTGCTCTTCAGCCCTCACTCTCAGTGCAGCTTCCAAATAAAACCATCTTCAATGAAATGAAATCTTCAAACTACAAGTATGTACCTTCCCCCAACCATTACATAGTGGTACCATGAAATATTAGTACTCCTGTGTTGTGGTTTTGCCTTCTTTGGTTCTTGTGTGTATGTATTAAAAAGCTAGCCTCTGTTCCTGCAGTTTGTCCTGTGTGTGTTTTGTCTCTGTGTGTAATTCCCCTTTTTATACCCAGGGCTCTAAAAATCCTCAAGTGCATACATATCAGTCTTTTATGGCACTGTTTTCCTCCAAACCTTTGCATTGACTTGTTTTCAGATATTACCCTTTTCAGAAAGCCTCAGTTGTCTTCAGCTTCTTTTTAAAGAAGTGTTTCATCCTTTCATCCTTATGCAGCTTCTCCAATTTCCCATCATTCTTATCTTCTAGAGTCAAACTGGGAGTAAAAGGGGATTGAACTGAAGACAGAAAGGGTTACTTCTCATTCATCAATGGAAGAAATGACTAAATTAGTGTTTTGTTCACGTTTCTGCCTTATGGACAAGCAGTACCTTCCATTCAGGTTTTTCTGAATAGTACTTGAAGAACAAAAAAAGCATACTTGGATTATATACAAAGGGCAAATCCATTATTTCAGTCTCAAAACCAACTTGTCATGCATATGAAGAAGTGCCCTATCATCATCCTCACAAATAATACATTATAATTAGTTTCAGTATTTATTTTAATTGTAGTATTTAAATACTGCTAAGTATAATAAAATCCCTAAGTGGTATACATATAAATATTAAAATCACATTTAATACATATACATACATACACACACACACACACACACACACGCGTGTGTGTGTGTGTGTGCATATATATAGTCTGCATGATCTCATATATATATATATATATTATATACACAGTCATGCCTTGGATTGAGAGCATAATTTGTTCCGGAAACGTGCTTGTAATCCAAAACACTCTTATATCAAAATGAAATCCCCCCCAAAAAAAATTTGTACAGAGATTTTTAATTTAAGCCATACTACAGTACTTGTATTGCAAGACGTCGCTTGTATATCAAGTTAAAAAAAATTAAATACATATTTAAAAATTTGCTTGTCTTGCAAAACGCGCTCAAACCAAGTTACTTGCAATCCAAGGTATCACTGTATATATGAAATCATGCAGACTATACCTAAGCCTTACAAAGAAACCATTGTTTCTTTTTGCTCATTTAGGCTGCAATCCTATATACATTTACTTGGGAGTAAGTCCCATTGTACTCAATCGGGCTTCCTTCTGAGTAGATATCAATAGAATTGCACAAAGAGATTATTACTACTGTGCTAAAGTGACTGCAAGGCTTGTGATTCTAAGTTTGCCAGCTCTTTAAATTAAAAAAAATTCTGGTACCTGGGTTAAATTTGGGGGTGGAGTCCAGAGCCGGTCTGGAGGTGGAGCCAGAGGGCATGATGGGTTTTGATAGATCCAGGGAGGGAGTCCTATTTAAGTGTACAGCTAAAACAAAAAAAAGAGGGCTAGGGATGGGAAGAGCAGAATGGTCTTGCTCCTTGCTTTTTTGGGAACTGGCCCAAAAGCAAAATGCTGGCTGGGCCCTTTTTTTCCAGGTTGGTTGGCAACCTTATGCGGCTATGACTCAAACAGAAAGAAAGAGGAACGGGAATAAACATAGATGCCTGCTATAGCTTGTTGAGGAACTTCCTGTGTTCTTGCACTGGCACTTCTGGATCAAAGTCAGTCCATAACTCTATTATCTCCCCCCTCCCTGCCCTTTTCTGGCAGGGCTTCTGTGCCTTGTACAGGGAGGCATTCAAAAGGTAACATTTTGCCCCGCTGTGACATCTCCAGAGGAAATGCTGAACCTGCTCAAGTTCTGCCCATCACACATCACAGAAAGGCCCAGCAGCCATGTCAGAAGAGACTGCAACTGTAGCAATAGTCTTCCCAGATGCAGGAATGATGCCACAATAATGTCCACGTTGTTCCTGCCAAGCATGCAATTTGCACACACACCCTTTCCCTGGCTCGGCCTCAGTGCCATGCACTCCAGTTGTCCCTATTTCCCCGCACTCAGTACTTCCCATACTTCTCCCTGGTAAATCACTGTCACTGTTTGGTCCCGATTTTTGCTTATTAGGGAGGATCTGTTAAGCTGGCAGGAATGGGAAACCTGTGGCCCTCCAAATGTTGCTGGACTACAACTCCCATCATCCCTGACCATTGGCTATGCTGTTTGGGTCTGGTGGCAGTTGGAGTTCAACAACAGCCAGAGGGCGGGAGATGGTACTTAACTCCAGTAAGATTAAATAGAATTGTTCTGCATTTTGTTGGAGAGGATGTCAGGAAAAAGGGACATATGCTCATATGTGGTGGAGTTGTAAAAATGTACTGGTTTTTTGGCGGGAGGTTTTTACAGAAATATCGGAAATTATTGGTATTAACTTAGAGGTCTGTCCAAAACTAGCTTTGTTATCAATAACAGAGAAACTTATTTGCGACCAAAATATGAAGGAATTAATTGTAAACTTAACTGCGGCTAGGCTAATGATAGTGAGAAAATGGAAAGAACAACATGTTTTCCTAATAACTGACTGGTATAAGGAAGTTTGGGATATAGCCCTAAACGATAAACTAACTTGTAGTATCAAATGCAAAAAAGGACAATTAAAGAAGAATAACTTTATGGATATATGGAATCAATTATTAGACTATGTATTAATAAAGGGGAAGGGGAGCATGCCTTGTCAGGATATGTTATATTTTTGGAATTTGGAATTCATTTGATCAAGGGGATGGAAGTATATAAATTGGTCCCTTGGAAGGTGTGGGGGGGTGCACTTTATGATTTATTGTTTGTAGTTTACGTTATATTTTTGTGCTATTCTTGTATTGTGTTATATTTTGTTTTGAAAAGTAAATAAATAAATAAAAACAGCCAGAGGGCCACAGGTTCCCCACCCTTAGTGTACATACAGCCTTGAGTGATGTGTCATGGGGGAGGCCAGTATGAAAAAAAGGGTTGTTGTTGCAAGTATTTCCCTAGTTTCATTGGCGAAATACTGGAGAGTATGCAATGCTGGCTCTGGAACTGCAATTCCCAACATCTCTATGCAGATGGGTGGGTGGGAGAGATATAGAGGCTGGGGATGCATGCAGTGTCATATAGCTTGTGAGCAGACATGGTCTTAGGCCATTTTCACATACTAACCAGCTCTACCTCTCATTTCCAGCTACACATCCCAGGGAGGCTGTGGAACTCTTGAACCAGTGTCTGGAGGCAGTTTTGCATGGATGAGGCTTAATCCAGACAAGACTGAGGTACTGTAGATCGGGAAACTGACTACTCTGGATGGAGGTCTTAGATGGGGTTGTACTCCCCTTGAAAGACCAAGTGCATAGTTTGGGAGTCCTCCTGATCTCTGCACTAAGTGGAGAAGCTCAGCTGGCTGAGGTGACAAGGTGTGCATTTTATCAGCTTAGGCTATATGTGGAAGACAGACCTTGCCTCAGTTATCCATGCTAGTAGTGTTCAGGCTGGACTACTGTAATATGCTTTTGAAGATAGTCAGAAACTTCAGCAGCCACCTGAGTGTTGATGGGGGTGAGGCAATCAGATCATATGACACCTATACTACACCAGCAGCACAGCTTCCCGGTGCATTTCTGAGCCCAATTTAAAGTGCTGGTTTTGACCTTTAAAGCCTTGAATGGTTTGGGACTAAGTTCTTGAAGGATCACCTTCACCCTTGTCAGCCTGCCCACACATTAAGATCAGCAACAGAGGCCCTTCTCACTTGCCCAACTTTGAGGGCAGTTAAGTGGGCAAGTACATGACAGAGGGCCTTTTTCACAGTAGCCCCACCCATCTGGGATGGGTTGCCATTGGGGGTCTGTCAGGCCCCATAACTGAAAGCTGTTAGGAAGGCCCTGAAGACTTGTTTTCTCTGGCCTTCTCTTGACTATGTTTCAGTGGACTGTTCTGGGGTTTGAGCTGCAGTTGTGTTTTAGATTTTAGTACAGTCTGGGCTAGATGTTTTACTGCTGATGTTTGTCAATTTTATTAATTTTGGCTGTTTTATCATTGTTATAGGATTTTATTGTATGAGATTTTATTGAGTCAGCTGCCTTGGGAGGGCTTTTACCCTTAAAGGCAGCCTAGAAATATTATAAAGAATGAATAAGTGCATTTGAGCTCCTGTAGGCCACAATTCAACTCAGAACTAAGCTTTGCACATTAAGCATGGTTTATAAATGAGCAATATGAATACGTACTTAGCATTTATACATTGTTCAAGGATTCCACATTCACTGTCGCAAAAATCTGTGAGGAAATAAGCCGGACCTAAAGGCTGCCCTCTAAAAGGGGAACTGAGGGGAAGCTACATCTCTGAAACAAGACAGAGCCTAGGGCAGGGGCCTGCAACCCGCGGCTCCGGAGCCGCATGCGGCTCTTTCAAACCTTTGCCGCGGCTCCTCTCCGGTCTGAGACTCCGCTGGAATGCTGGGGAAAAAAACCAAATATTTTCCCCCCTACCTTCCTCTGCGTGCCTCCAACCGGTCCAGTGGAAGACAGGAGGAGGGCTCCTGCAGGGAAAAAAACTTGGCAGCGGCAGCGGCACCCCCCCCCCCGGAAGCAGGGACTCGAGCAGGCAGGCAGCGGAAGAGAGGAGAGCGGGACAAGGCTGCCTGCTCCGCAAAAAACGTTGCCCCCCCCCCGGAAGCAGGGACTCGAGCAGGCAGGCAGCGGAAGAGAGGAGAGCAGGACAAGGCTGCCTGCTCCGCAAAAAACTTTGCCGCCGCCTCACATATGGCCTGATTCTGTTGGCGGGGGCAGCCCGATTTCGCTCTTCTGAGCGGCGCGGAGCGTTCTCCGCGCCGCTCTAGCTGCCGCCGCCGCCACCACTGGAGTCAATGCTGAAGCCGCCGCCGCCGCCGCCGCCGCCGCCGCCGCGTCACATCCAGCTGCTTCGGCGCGCTGGACCCCCGCGCTATGATTTTGGCGGGGGAACTTTGGCGGGGCGGGGGAACCTTGGCGCGGCGGCAGCACCCCCCCCGGGCAGCAGGGACGCAAGCGGGTGAGCGGCAGAAGAGAGGAGGCTCCTGCACGCGCCAAAGTCCCCCCCCCTGCCAAAAACATAGCGCGGGGTCCAGCGTGTCGAGGGACCAGCACGGCCGGCTCGCCGCGGAGAGCACAAGCAGGCGAGGAGGCAGGTAGGCCTGCGTGAAAGCAGTAATAGTTATCAGAAAACAAGGGGGAAAAGATTCATGTACAAATTATTGGAAAACTAATAGCAATAGAACAAAATAATATCTCCATAAATTTATTTATTTATTAACTGCTTTTTTAACCCTGCATTTCTTAAAAACAATCCAAAACAGGTTATAAAGAAGAATAAAACACAAATTACAATATCGCTGCGGGGATGGGAGCGGGTGCCAAAATGAAGGAGTGGGTCGGGACCGGGGTATCATGAGGGGCCGGGGGACTCGGGGGGAGAGATTTTCATGAGTGGCTGTGGCGGGGGAGCCACCGGGGTTAATTTGGTAAATGTATGGCCGGCCCAGGATTGAACCCCCCTGATCCCCTTGTGGTATTTTCATTGAGATTCTTCCCCCCCCTCTAATCAGGGCACAAATGGATCAGGGGAGAATTAAATTGGCTGGGGGGGATTACAATCAGAGTGCCTCCAGCTGTTGCAAAACTACAACTCCCAGCATGCCCGGACAGCCTTTGGCTATCCGGGCATGCTGGGAGTTGTAGTTGTGCAACAGCTAAAGAGCCCCAGGGTAGGGGGAAGTGCTCTGTTTCCCAATCAGGGTGCCTCCAGCTGTTGCAGCTGCCCCTTTTGCCCCACATTAAAGACAGGCCTGAGTAGCACCCTCATCATCCACCAGCAACACCCTCCCCCCAGCAGTAGCACCCCCATCATCCACCAGCAAATCCTGCTGATGGATGATGAGGGGTGCTATTACCACATGGAGGGTGTTTCTGGTGGATGATGAGGGTGCTACTGCTGGATGGTGCTGATGACAGGATGCTACTGCTTGGGGGGGGATGTTGCTGGTGGCATCCCATCATCCACCAGCAACACCCCCATCATCCGTCAGCTGATAATTATCCGTCAGCTGATAATTTCCCCTACCTATGCACCCAACATAATCCACCAGCTCTCGCTGGTGGATTATGTTGGGTGCATAGGTAGGGGAAATTATTACATTTTGTATGTGGGGCACAGGATGGGG
Source organism: Shinisaurus crocodilurus (assembly GCA_021292165.1). Taxonomy (NCBI): domain Eukaryota; kingdom Metazoa; phylum Chordata; class Lepidosauria; order Squamata; family Shinisauridae; genus Shinisaurus; species Shinisaurus crocodilurus. The sequence continues at coordinate 161,346,505 of CM037878.1, read as the reverse complement.
CATTATTACTTTATGTGAGGGGGGCAGATTATTTTGCAAATTTTGCTATGGGGCCCTCTGATGGTTTTGCGGCTCCCAGTTTTTTTTTTCTTCGGAAACGGGTCCAAGTGGCTCTTTTTGTCTTAAAGGTTGCAGACCCCTGGAAAGCAAAACAAAATTGGAGGGGGGGGGGAATTACTCTCTCCCTCCAAGACAGGATTGCTAGAAACATGGAAGAGGCTCCAAAGGAATGAATCCACCATCCACCAATCAGTGTGACTGAAGGGATGGCCCAGGATGCCTGTGGGGTGTAAAAGGGTCACACAAGTTATATTATGATGGGAGGAAACTTCCCAATGGTTGCTGGACTATGGTCAGGCCAATAATAAGGAGAGTACTCCAGGGTCTTCAGGTGCCAGAGGGCCTATGCCAGACCAAGGCTAGGTACTCTAAGGCACAGAAGCAGAAGCCTCACCAAGGAATAAACAGGGAGTAAGCATCCACACTGTCCTATACATTAAGTCAGTTGTTTTTTTTAATCCCTGAAACTCAACTGAAGCTTAGAAAATAGTGGCTTACCTAAGGCCATCTAGTGAGTTCATGGGTAAGATGAGATCATGGATTTCCAAGCATACAGCTCACACTCTTAACCAGTATGCTACACCCAAATAGAATGTTCCATGCTGACCAGGAAAACAAGTTAGTTCAACTGCAATAAAAAAAAAAAATAGCATTAGGGTCAGCAAAAGGAACCACCTATGGCAATGATACATCTGTAGGATTCATCTTTTCTTCTTCCTCTACTTTTATCATCATCATCATCATCTTATATTCTACCATTTTTCTGGAAAACTTACATCAGCTTACATGATGGGATTCCCACTAGCCCTATAAAAACACTGACTAGGTCAAACACCTCCAGTACCGTAAGATTAGGAGCTCTTAGATCCGCATTCATTCTCTATTCATGATACTGTATTCTGCTGTGAAAGCACTATCTTGCTTTTAAGGTACACTACCTTTATATTCACATGTTAATAATGTGTTGAAGCACAATGGACAAGGAGAGATGAGGTGTTTTTATCATTTACATTTCAAAGGCAACCAAAGACAATATACTGGCTTCTGAAGCAACTGCTTGAACTTGTTTATCTCAAAGATTCATGAGAAAAGAAGGTATTTGAATTAAGGAACTTAATTATGCCTAACTGGGTGTGGTATATTAACTCCCTTTTTGTGTAACTTGTAGACACTATCAGACATTATAATTAATGTGCATTGATATGGCAATGCACTCATCAAAGAAGTATTATGGAAATTGACAACATGATTCCCAAAGCAGTAAGATGCATCAACAACATGGGTGGCAGCAGGACATTGTTCTTTGGTCTACTGGGCATTGTCCACAAGTTGTAAAGAAGAATGGACATTAGGAGGAGGTGACAGTCCTAGAAAGAGGAAGCTCTCTTGGTGTATCATGTGCTTACATTCATTCTGTCTTTGGTGGGGACACCAATGATGGATGTGCCAGAGCATCTTAGAAACTCAGCATCAACGGGAAAAATCCAAGCATCAAACTCAACATCTAACATGGCTGCAGGGCCAGCGTCAAGTGCGAGCATGGTTGGGCATCTGCCAAGAACCCACACCCCAGCAGTGTGGAGACCCACACTGCTGAGGACCCCCAGCCCAGCCCAATGACAAGAACCCCCAGACTTGCTCCTCCTCTTCACCATTGCAACCTGCTTGTTCACCTGCCCAGACCATGGTGCTGGTAAGAAGGAGCAGTTGATGCCACTACCAACTTGTTCACGGGCTCTCTGCCTGTCAAGCAAGTAAGTGGTAACAACGATGAGAAAGAGGATGAGGAGCAATAGCAGCTGCTAATGATGCTGGTGAGAAGGTAGCCTCACTGAGGGAGGGGGTCCATCGAAGGTGTCTTGCCCAAGGGCCCTCAAAAACCTGGAGCCAGCACTGCTTGGCTGATCTCCCTTTCTGTCCTTGCAGATCTGAACACAAACAAACTTGGGGTGGAAATCTTCCTCTGTTCTATTGCTCGCCAAGTCCCTCTGTAAGCTCCCTTTGATGTACACAATTAAAGAAAAAGCAGCCAGGGGTGGGGGCTCATTAGTCCTCATTCCCAACTGAAACTAAGGCTAAGGAGTAGAAGAACTAAATGTTCTGTCTCTTCAGAGCCAGGGTAGTATGTCTCCTTTTTTCAAGGTAGGACAAGGAGGGACCAGTTCCCAGTGGAGAGGTGATGGGAGGACGACAAGTACTTTTTTTCCTACCCTTGCTTTTCTCCTCAGACTCCCTACCAGCAGCTGCTTTTCCTCCAGTCCATGTATCACACATGTGCTTTTTATTCAGGGTGTTCTTGTACCAGAGACCCTTCAACTTGATCATGTGAATTCTTCGTTGAAAAAGTGCTAGAGCACAGTAGGAGGGTGCTCCTTCCTACTACCAGATTTCGCTGTCTCTTCTCATTGTCAGATGTTTCAGTTACTATTTATCATATCTAAACTCTTCCTCCACGAAGCTGTGTGTGGCTTACATGGGATTTATCCCCCATTTTTATTCTCACAAAACAGGGCTGAGCTTCAAGGCTGTGCAGGTATTTGAACATGGGTTTCATATCTTCAGCATTCTGACTGCTACTCCACATTGGCTCTTGCCAGCTCAAGGAGTATTACTACTGCAACCTTCCCCAACCCGGAGCCCTCCAGATGTGTTGGGCTACAATTCCCAGCAGCCTCCCAGCCAGCTATGCTGGCGTGGGAATGCTGGGAGTTATAGTCTGGAGGGCCCCAGGTTGGGGAAGGCTGTACTACAGAATGACTCATGGGATCACAAAGAACACCACTGGTAAAGGGCCATGACACTGAGGAATCAAACTACTTTCAGCAACAGCACATTCTGCCTTTAGTGTGACCAGCTCAGTATCACCTTTTGAAGAGGGAAACACTTCTTATTTAAAATAAATAAATAAATGGGGGTGGGGCAGAGAATATTTTGTGTGCAACACACCTTGAGAAACACACTCCCACTTTCATAAGACTCATAATTTGGAAGGTCTGAAAATGTAAACTCTTTGATCTATTTTTAAGATAGCATCAGCACATTCCAGCTCCTAATTTAAGCGCCATTCAAGTTGATTTACAATTATTAGACCCAGAAAGGAAACAATGCAGACTAGCTCACGTTGAAACTAACTCATGCTTGCTCCCTCCTGTATTGTCTGAAGTATTAAGTGCCATGAGATATCTAACAATATTTCTAGTTGTTTGTATCATTTGCCAGAGTCCTTTCATTACCAGGTATATCCTGTAGTTCTGGTAACCACCACAGTAAACATACCATCTTTTACCACCTCCTTAACTTTGGTTGTATTCAGGGAAATAAACATGGCCTGCATCGCATTTCCTTCCATCTTGAAATAACCACTAGCATCATAAATATCACACTTTAGAACCAGGCCTGTCAACTTGTAACCCACCAAGCTAAATGCAGCTAACATTTTTGCTTTACGTCCAAATTAGGGCTGTTTCATACATACATGCATATCGTTCCATTGGGCTGTTCAGAAGACACCCTCTACAATGTTCAATGAATGTATAAGGGGAGGTAGCAGGATCATGCCCGTAAGCTACACCTCCTCCATGCCAATGCACATGGCAGCTGTGCATTCAGCATCAGCATGAAGGGGACCTACACACATAAATCTGTACCCATGCAGGCTCCTCAATTTGTATTAGAACCATGGCCAATCAGGGCTCTCATTTGTGTGGAGGAGCCCTATGTATGTAGATCTGTGTGTACATACAGGCTGTGTGACTAGTGTGTCCACTGGTGTGCAGGAAAGTGCCTTGTAGGTAGAATTCCACTACCTGCTCGTTCACTGAATGCAGGAGGGCATCATCTGTGCACACCTCATCATAACTCATTGTTGGATGTCTCGTCACCTCACGGCTTGCAAATGAAAATGTGTGTGTCCTCTATTGAGAAGTGTTGTGCCTGAGTGATAGGTGGTAAGGAAACTCTGTCTCCAGCAGACCTGTGCAACATGTGACACCCACCATTCGCTAGCTATGTATCTAAGATAGTCAGCTGTGCAATTATGAAATACTGGAGAGAAATGGCCTCCAATTCTAAGGGTCTCTGCTCTAGGACCAATTTTGTGATTCATGAAAGCACAGTATTCTTTAAGGAGTTGTACACATCACATTTTTATAGCATTTATCCTGCATAAATTTGTTGGTAGATGCCATCTATCTACATGTTAAAACTACATGTAGGCTGCAGTTATCTCCAGGGAGATTTTCACACATCTATCTATCCCTTATCATCCTTGCCATCTCTATTTCTCCTCACCTCCATTACCATTGTCTTTCCTTCCCCTCTCCTGATTTGGTTGAAATCAAGAATATATGCTCATTGGGGTAGGGACATAAGAACATAAGCAGAACCATGCTGGATCAGACCTAGGGTCCATCTAGTTCCAGCATTCTGTTCACACAGTGGCCAACCAGCTGTCTTTGGGAAACTCCCAAGTAGGACGTGAGTGCAATAGCACTCTCCCACTCAAGTTCCCCAGCAACTGGTGTACATAGGCATACATCCACTGGTATACATAAGTAGCATTTAGCCATCAGGACTAGTAGCCATTGATAGCCTTATCCTCCATGAATTTGTCTAATCCTCTTTTAAAACCATCCAAATTGGTGGCTATCAACACATCTTGTGGTAGTGAATTCCATAGATTAACTATGTTCTGTGTGAAGAAGCACTTTATTTTATCTGTCCTCCTGAGTCTCCCACCAATCAGCTCCATCAGATGATGCTGTGTTCTAACATTATGAGTCAGGAAGAACAATTTCTCCTTGTCCACTTTCTCCACAGCATGCATAATTTTTACACCTCTGTCATGTCTCCCCTCACTTGCCTCTTCTCTAAGCTAAACAGTCCCAGATATTGTAACCTTTCCTCATAGGGGAGTTGCTCCAGCCCCTTGGTCATTTTGGTTGCCCTTTTCTGTACTTTTTCCAATTCTACAATATCTTTTCTTTAGCTGTCTTATTCTGCTTCTGCTACATGTAACTGATGGTATATCGAGATATAATTGGTAGCATAACAGCAACAACACAATCAACAATAAAATGATTATTTCTAGTGATATTTTTTTTAGTCATTATTTATAGGTAACCTTGCGCTAACCAGAGGTAAACACTACATCTATGTCTGTTTACAGCAACCATGGGGTAAATCAAAATGGGCACATAAGACCTAACAGAGTGAAAATGACTGGTTATAATATACTACAGTGATAGGACAGGGCTTGAAAAGGAGAGCTACTCTTCACATATCTAAGAGATATCTCATATCTTGCTTGAAAGCCGACAAACCCTCCAACTCTGCTGAAGCTATTTTAGTTAAGCTACAACAACTCCATCAGCTAAATCCATATGAGTGATATGCAGTTACAGATACATAAGACCGATAGTGGTTCTGTGAATGTGGTATGTAAGAAACTTCCAAGTTTCCCAATTCTTGTAGATTAGAATTATAATACTAACTCAAGGTGGACAGACAGTCTCTTCTTGTCAGCATGTACATTATTTATAAAGGCCTATCAAACAGAATTGGAACGGCAAAAATACAGAGGTAATTAGGTTGCCATTCAAATTTGGAAATCCCAGCAAGGGGTTGGATCCTGATTTAGTTATACTTAGAGTAGACCCATTGAAATCAATCAGACTTAAGTTAGTTTTGACTTACTTGATCCCATTGATTGCAATGGGTCTACTCAAAGTATGACTAAATCTAGATCCAACCCATGGCGAATTCATAGATGTTAGTTAGATTTAGATGGAAGGCAGACTATTTAGGAGAGCGAATCTGATGATCTTGCCTGCACAATAAACAAATACATTTTCAAGCACCACGCTACTGTCAGAGTAAGTCCTAAGAAGCTATCGCGGGGAGAACTGTGTGCACAGCCAGAGTTGGCTTTAAAGTTTCTGCTACAGTCACTCACATGGCTGAAGACACTTTGCAGTTTTAAAATGGCTTGCCCATTTCAGCCCAGCAAGCAGCTGCAAAAGAAATATTAGACACACACCTCTCAGTTAAATGCATGATTCTCCCCACCTTGTAGGGCTGCAGTCTGTTAAGAGAGGTGCTTTGTAAGTCACATAAACCTGAAGCATACTTTCGAGGGGGGTGGGTGGACTTACCAATGCATGCCGGGACACTTAGGGCTAAATGGCATTGGGAAGAAATGTCTTCCATTCCAGGTGGGAGAAGTTAGTGATACTATTCTAGGTTGTATCCAATGTTAGTCCTACGGACCCACATAGAGTATATCCATTAAAATGAATGGGACTTAAGGGCAGTATCCAATGCAACACCATTGCCAGTGTAGCTACATTGCACTCTTGTAAACAACCTCTAGCACAGTGTTTCCCAACCTTTTTCGAGTCGCAACCCCCTTTTATAATAGCAAAGTAACCTGGGACCCCCCCCGCCACATTTGTATAAATTTGCATTTTAATAGGGTAAAGAAAACACATTAAAAATAGATTTTTCAGAATATAATTCTAACCTAAAATTTTATTCTATTTATTTATTTATTTATGCGATGGTTGTACTTAGATCTTTAATTCCGGTTACTATACAATATAAGCAATTTCCCCACCTCCAGATTTCCATCTTCCTGGCACTTTTAACATCCCATCAGGTGCTATTTAGGCAGCTTTGAATTTTTTGGGGGGAGGAGGGAAAGAGAGGAGATGCTATGATTCAAGTCTGTCTGGAAAACACCACCTTCTTGATCTGAGAAGCCTTCCTCCATAACACCTAGTGCGCGGTGGTGGGAAGACTCTGTAATTAACTCAGCGGTGAAAGGAAGTGCGCTCTGCACGTGCTCAGGGGTGTATTTTCCACGTCTTCCTTCATAGATTCCAAGGGGTCGAGCCAGGGCATTGGGGGGAAAAAAAATAGGCTGAGCTCTGACTGAAGCCAAGCCCCACATTTTAGGCCCCTCTTTCACTCACACATCCTATTTCCACTCCCCACCATGTCTTCCTCCTCTATGGAGGTGGGATGTGTGTGTGAGAGAGAAGAGAGCAGGAGCTGGAGCCACCGCTAACGCCATTCGCCATGTGAGTACAGTAATTCCAAAATATATTCAGAGCTAAACGTTTCGGCTTCCACCCTCATCAGCAGGTGTGCTGTTAAATATATATATATATATAGAGAGAGAGAGAGATAGACCCGGCCGCCCACACTCAATATATCATCCAAATCCACTTCGACCCTTCCAGGCCCAGCTCAGCCCACCCAGCCTCACTCACTCACATGGCTAACAGCATTAGCTGTAGCTCCAACTCGTGCTCTCTTCTCTTCCACTATAGTCGCTCCAGCCCGACGGCGAGAGAACGCATGCACGCTACTCCTCGCCGCCACACTTACCGCTTTGCCGTCCTCAACGGTGCACATACGAAAGCCGCAGATGTCTCACTGCCACGCACGCTCTTGTCCCCCCCACTCCTAGCACGCCTACGCACTGCTGTCTTTCCCGCTGTCTCTCTCTCTTGAACCTCCTCCAACCAGCAGCACCACCTGTCGCCTCAACCCACGTAGTGACACAATACGCCTTTCCGTCTTTCACGCATGTTCTCGCTCGCTCTGGCGACCCCCCAGAAAACACTTTGTGACCCCCTTGGGGGTCACGGCCCACAGGTTGGGAAACACTGTTCTAGCACAATGCCAATAGCACTTGCTGGCATGACGAGCTTTCCGGGAAAACCTGTTGCACCAACAAGTGCTACTGGCATTTCCTGGGATGATAGGTAAGTGAGCCAAAATAAGCTGGGATCATAAACCAGCTTTAAACCAGGATTTGCTGTTGGCTTACTTAACCATAATCCCAGATTTGGATGTCACTTGAACCTTCTTGATTTGTTTACCCACTCACACAAAAGGAGGCGCAAAGTGGGAGTGAATGGGCTGGGTGCATATTGTGGTTTATTAAGCCAGGATTCCTGGCTTATTGTTATATGTGAATGCTCCCACTGTGTTTGTGTGTGGGCTTTTCATACTGTGGGGGAAGAAGGAGAGATATATACATTAAAAATTATGTCTCGCCTATCCTTAAATTTGTGTAATAGGTATATGCAGGGGCAGATAGGGAGGAGGTATATCCATTACGAATCTTTATTTCACCTTGTCCTTGATTTTAATCAAAATTTGCCTTCATAGGAAAATAAATGACATTTAGGATCTTCTGAGGCACAACTTGACAAGATATAATTAGAAATACTTTAGCTGACCTTTTGTAAACTACGATACCCCAACAAAATGGTACAGAAATCACATTTTTCCTTTCTTTTAAAAATAAAACAAGGGTCT